>SJYO01046538.1:25355884-25429150 GCA_006410555.1 Capra ibex | reverse complement strand
TTTTATTTGAGTTTTACCTAATTTCTAGATTTACATTCTGGTCTTTGATATTTTGAGGATCTCCTCTTGTATCCGTTTTGTGAGAGTCTGTATTTAGTGTCGTCCTAGGAGATACTAGGTGGAGGGTCTTAAGACCTTTATTTTCGTTTTTATTTGTTTACCCTAGATTAATTTTAATTTTCGAAGACGTGTTGTTTCCTTTTATATTCGTTCCACTTTTCTGTCGGAAGACTTACCCTCTTTTATTATCGTTTACTTCGTTGACTGTTTGTTGATTAGAGTTTTTATATGTTCGTTGAATACGTCGAGTTAAGGTCTTTTTATTTGCTGGGTTAGTTTTTTACCCGGTTTCTTGATTTATCTGTAAAGAGGTTTCTTCTGTATACCTACCGATTGTTTGTGTACTTTTCTACGAGTTGTAGTGAGTAATAATCTCTTTACGTTTAGTTTTGGTGTTACTCCATGGTGAAGTGTGGTCAGTCTTACAGACACTAGGTTTTTAGACGTTCGTTATTTACGACCTCTCCCACACCTCTTTTCCCTTAGGAGGATGAGATAACCACCCTTACGTTTGATCATGTCGGTAATACCTCTTGTCACACCTCTAAGGAATTTTTTTAACGTTTATCTTGACGGAATTCTGGGTCGTTAGGGTGACGACCCGTATGTGTGGTTCCTTTGATCTTAACTTTCTCTGTGTACATGGGTGTTACAAGTAGCGTCGTGACAAATATTATCGGTCCTGTACCTTTGTTGGATCTACAGGTAGTCGTCTACTTACCTATTCTTTCGACACCATGTATGTGTGTTACCTCATAATGAGTCGGTAATTTTTCTTATGTAAACTTAGTCAAGATTACTCTACCTACTTTGACCTCGGCTAACATGTCACTTCAGTCAGTCTTTCTTTTTGTGGTTATGTCATATGATTGTGTATATATACCTTAAATCTTTCTACCGTTACTACTGAGACATACGCTCTGTCGTTTCTCTGTGTCTACACATCTCGCCTGAAAACCTGAGACTCCCTCTCCCTCTCCCACCCTACTATACCCTCTTACCGTAACTTTGTACATATGATAGTACATTCTTTGCTTAGTGGTCAGATACAAGCTATGTCCTATGTCTTACGAACCCCGACCACGTGCCCCTACTGGGTCTCTCTACAATACGCCTCCCTCCACCCTCCCCGTAAGTATAAACCCTTACGTACATGTGGGTACCACCTAAGTACAGTTACATACCGTTTTGGTTATGTCATAACATTTCATTTTATTTCATTTTTATTTTTAAATTAATTTTTTTTCTCAGTCTGTACTAAATCGCTGACTCGTACGTTTGTAAATAATGAAGTTACAATTTTTCAAATAAACATGATTAAATAGATTAACATCTATTAATTACTTTGTAACATAAAGTCACCTAACGTAAAAAGAAAATTTTTCGGAAATTTAAGGGTACTAGAAGTCAAAATTATTACGTCACATTTTCCGTTGTATTTAAGGTCCCACTTGATTAAGTCCACTCGGTTTTACATGATCTTGATGAGTATGTATTTGGAGTGACACGAAGTAGAGGATTGTTTCTAGGAGTACAACATGGCCTCTTTTTACGTCGTGTAATTACTCATGTCGAACGACGAGTACAGTTTTGTACACCTTGATCCTACCAATACCTTTGGGTAAAAAATGGTAATTGGTCATGTACACCTCTTTAGATTTTAATCTTCTGTGAACCACTATAGTGAATTCGGATAAATACCTGAGGACGTCCTTTTGTTTACGTCCGTGTTATATCTTGACGGTTTACTCCGTTTGTGGTCGACCGGACTCTCGGTTGTGAGTACTCGAGAATCAAAGTATTGTACAGAACGTACGCTCTTTTTAGTTAACAGTAATTTGAGAGAAATAGGTGTCCACTGAAGTTATACATCTAATATGTCTTTATTTACGAAAGGTTGTTATATACGTATGAATTCATTAGTTACTCATTGACGAAAACTTTAAAATTATACTTTTACTGGGTGTTGTTCCAGTAAATTTTCTAATCATCGAATTTTCAGTACAATCACCTAGTTGTATATAGAAACCATAGTAAGATTATGTAAATAATAAGATCACGTAATGTCTGAGACTCTCAGATGTAACAAAAGTTGGTATCACCGACGTCTTGTGTCAGATAGACATTGACCTTGTCCCTATAACACTAACTTACACTCAATGGTGGTTTATTTGTACTTTTAAAAGAATGATGGTCATCATGGAACTTTCAGTAAAAAATTTATCTCGTAAAAGTTTTAAAGTTCCGAAGAAAGACGTTGGATAAAGTACGGGAGTGAGAACAAACAGACACTCTGTCTATACAGACGTAAGATGTTTCTTAAGGTCCTTCGATTCAGTAACGGTTCCGGTAGACTCTATAACTTAACCGAGTTTAATCTGTGTCTAAATTACATTGTTTAGTCAGACTGAAATAAGATCACAAACCAGATAGAAAAACTTTACGATTTAGTAATTCTGGTCCCTTTCTAAGACTGAATGATTTTTAAAAATCTTCCCCAGGTATAGAAGTGTCGATCTAAATTCTATATACTGAAGACTGTCCTTACGAACCTTTTATTAGTAAGTGAAGAGAGGTAGTCAAGGTGCAATAGGGTCCCCAAACAAGTTGTCTACCTGTTTTAAACGTATAAACTGATGGTGTCAAAAGAATTAACGTAAAAGGGTCATGTGAGATAATATAAACATCAAATAATCCAAAGGGAAACTTTAAGTGAAACTTTTAGTATGTGTTACATATAATTCAATAGTATAAAGGATGTATCATCTGGAGGAACGTTTTAGATCGTGAACCTACGAAATCCGTAAATCATAACGTATCTTTTAGATAATGGTGTGAAATTCGAGTTGACATTGTAGAAAGTTTTCATAAATTACACAGATGAAACAATATTCGGAAGTATAAAATCAATATTTATGAATTTGTACATAACAATACTGGTTTATAATGGATTAAATCAGTGACGTAGTCAGTCATGTCAACGAGTCAGTACAGGTTGAGTAACACTAGGGTACCTGACGTCGTGTCGTCAGACGGGACAGTAAGTGGTTGAGGGTCTCGAACGAGTTTGAGTACAGATAGCTCCACCGCTACGCGAGGTTGGTAGAGTAGGAAAAAGAAGTGAAGAAGAAGACGGAAGTCAGAAAGAGACATAGTCCAAGTAAAGGTTACTCATACAAGAAGTGTATCTCACCGGTTTCGTAACCGCAAAATCGAAGTTGTACTCAGGAAGGTTAGTTGTAAGTCCTGACTAAAGGAAATCCTAACCGACCAAACTAGAGGGATGTTAGGTCCTCAGAGAGTTATCAGAATTTTTTCGTAGTCAAGTTTTCGTAGTTAAGGAGTCGTCAGTCGAAAGAAATATCAGGTTGAGAGTATAGGTATGTACTGATGGCCTTTTTTTGTCTCGAAACTAATCTACTTAGAAACAGTCGTTTTTTACAGAGACGAAAAAAAAAAAAAAAAATGAAATAAAATGAAATGTTATGACATCGACAGATCCAACCAGTATCGATAAGAAGGTTCCTCGTTTGTGGAAAATTAAAGTATCTACTTCAGTGGTAGATGTCACTAAAACCTCGGGTGGTTTTATTTGAGAGAGTGACAAAGATAACAAGGAGGTCGATAAACGTACTTCACTACCCTGGTCTACGGTGTTAGAATCAAAAGACTTACAACTCGAAATTCGGTTGAANGGTTGAGAGTATAGGTATGTACTGATGACCTTTTTTTGTCTCGAAACTAATCTACTTAGAAACAGTCGTTTTTTACAGAGACGAAAAAAAAAAAAAAAAAAATGAAATAAAATGAAATGTTATGACATCGACAGATCCAACCAGTATCGATAAGAAGGTTCCTCGTTTATGGAAAATTAAAGTATCTACTTCAGTGGTAGATGTCACTAAAACCTCGGGTGGTTTTATTTGAGAGAGTGACAAAGATAACAAGGAGGTCGATAAACGTACTTCACTACCCTGGTCTACGGTGTTAGAATCAAAAGACTTACAACTCGAAATTCGGTTGAAAAAGTGAGAGGTGAAAGTGAAAGTGGTTCTCCGAGAAATCAAGAAGAAGTGAAAGACGGTATCCCACCACAGTAGACGTATAGACTCCAATAACTATAAAGAGGACCGTTAGAACTAAGGTCAACACTAAGTAAGTCGGACCGTATCACGTACTACATGAGACTTATATTCAATTTATTCGTCCCACTGTTATATGTCGGAACTGTATGAGGAAAGGGCTAAACCTTGGTCAGACAACAAGGTACAGGTTAAGATTGACAACGAAGAACTGTACGTATGTCTAAAGAGTCCTCCGTTCAGTCCACCAGACCATAAGGGTAGAGAAAGTCTTAAAAGATGTCAAATAACACTAGGTGTCTCAGTTTCCGAAACCATATCAGTTACTTCGTCTTCATCTACAAAAAGACCTTGAGAGAACGAATAACTACTGGGTTGCCTACAACCGTTAAACTAGAGACCAAGGAGACGGAAAAGATTTAGTTCGAACTTATGGACCTTCAAGTGTCAAATACATGACAACTTCGGACCGAAGTTGTCAACTCAAAAATTTTAATTAAATAAAAAATCACTTCCTATTAACAAAATGTCTTAAAACGAGAAAAGACAGTTTGGAGTCGTACTTAGTCGGTATCCATATGTCTTAAAACTTGTAATGAAACGATCGCACACTCTACTCACGTTAACACGATATCAAACTTGTAAGAAACCCTAATCTTACTTTTGACTGTAAAAGGTCAGGACACCGGTGACGACTCAAAAGTCTTAAACGACCGGATAACTTTCGTCGTGAAATTGTCGTAGTAGAAAATCCTAAACTTCATCGAGTTGACCTTAAGGTATTGGACGTGATCGAAACAGTCATCACTACGAAGGATTCCGGGTGAACTGAAGTGTAAGGTCCTACAGACCGAGATCCACTCACTAGTGTAGTAGTACCAATAGACCTAGTACTTTTAGAAAAGTATATTAAAAAAGACATATAAGAACGGTGGAGAAGAGTTATAGAAGATGAAGACAATCCAGGTATGGTAAAGATAGTTTGTTGGTAAAACGGAAAAACGTAAAGAAAAAGAACCCCTACTAGAAATAGAGACGGAGGACATGTTACAGTACTTGGAGGTAGGTGTCAAAAAGTCTGTGAGATAGTCTAGATTAGGGAACTTAGATAAACAGTAAAGGTGATATTAGTACTCCCTAAACTAAATCCAGTATGGACTTGACGTGTGACACAAAGTTAAGAATTCACGATTTAAACAGAATCTTAGATTGTAGTTGGATATTGTTTACGGATCTTTTGATTAGTAATTTAGAATTAAGAAAAGTTGTATCTTTTTATTTATTTATTTGTTTGGGTCTTCTCTTCTCAAGGTTCTCTTCAGTATCATTGTAAACGAAATGATCTCATATTTCGTTTTAGTATACACAACGGTAATCCTAAAATCAAACGTACACCCCGTTCAGATTCATTTTTTATGAAGGTTTATTTATTTTTAGAGTAGAAATTTGTAAAACTTCTACCAAATAGTATAATTTTTTTTTGAATAAAATTTTTATACAAACTTTTTTATACGTAAATTTTGTGTAAGACACATATCTACATCCGTAGACTAATAAAAGAATCCAGAAGTATGATCATATTGGGTTTGTAATTATTTTCTTTCATTTACGTTAATAAAATAATATTTAAAGAGTGGGAAGTAAGTAGGTAATATAATAGTGATGTCTCAATATAAGTATATCTTTTAATTGCAAAGTAAAGGTCTAGTCAAGTCAGGTCAGTGAGTCAATACAGGCTGAGAAACACTGGAGAACCTGACGTCGTACGGTCCGGAAGGACAGGTAGTGGTTGAGGACCTTAAATGAGTTTGAATACAGGTAACTCAACCACTACGGTAGGTTGGTAGAGTAGGAGACAGTAGAGGAAAGGGAGGACGGAAGTTAGAAAGGGTCGTAGTCCCAGAAAAAGTTACTCAGTCAAGAAGTGTAGTTCACCGGTTTCATAATCACAAAGTCGAAGTTGTAGTCAGGAAGGTTTCGTATAAGTCCTGATTAAGGGAAATCCTACCTGACCGACCTAGAGGAACGACAGGTTCCCTAAGCGTTCTCAGAAGAGGTTGTGGTGTCAAGTTTTAGTCGTTAAGAAACCGCGAGTCGAAAGAACTGTCAAGTTGAGAGTGTAGGTATGTACTGATGACCTTTTTTTTGTCGAAACTGATCTACCTAGAAACAACCATTTCATTACAGGGACGCAACAATATACGACAGAATTTTGAGTTGTAAGTCCTTTGATTCTAGTACCGTAGGTCAGGGTAGTGAAGTACCGTTTATCTACCTCCTTGTCACCTTTGTCACCGACTTAAATAAAAAGACCCGAGGTTTAGTGACGTCTACCACTGACATCGGTACTTTAATTTTCTACGAATGAGGAACCTTCCTTTCAACACTGGTTGGATCTGTCGTATAATTTTTCGTCTCTGTAATGATACAGTTGTTTTCAGGTAGATCAGTTCCGATACCAAAAAGGTAATCAATACATACCTACACTCTCAACCTAATATTTCTTTGGACTCACGACTTCTTAACGACTAAAACTTGACACCACAAACTCTTCTGAGAACTCTCAGGGAACCTGACGTTCCTTTAGGTTGGTCAGATAGGATTTCCTATAGTTAGGACCCACAAGTAACCTTCCTGACTACAACTTCGACTTTGAGATTATGAAACCGGTGGACTATGTTTCCCTACTGAGTAAACTTTTCTGGGACTACGACCCTTTATAACTCCCGTCCTCCTCTTCCCCTTCTGTCTCCTACTCTACCAACCTACCGTAGTAGTTGAGGTACCCATACCCAAATCCATCTGAGACCGTCAACTACTACCTGTCCCTCGGGACCGTACGATGCCAAGTACCCCAGTGTTTCTCAGCCTGTACAGACTCACTCATTTGACTTGACTTGATCCAACCAGTATCGAAAAAAAGGTTCTCCGTTCGTAAAGAATCAAAGTACCTACGTCACTGGTAGACGTCGTTAAAACCTCGGGAGGTTTTCTTTCAGAGAGTGAGAGGTAAAAGTGAAGGTCTATCACTTTCTATTAATATTTTATGTACAATTTTTCCTTTTGGTTAGTTAAGATCATCTAAACTCTTATCGACAATATCGTCTTATCATTATTGTCCAACGTGTCGAATAATACGTAAAACTACCGACCGTCAAATCACAACATTCAGGTATCCTTTGTCTTACTGAAAATTTAGTCTATTTAACTTTCATTGTCAATTTTACCATACCTTTATTCTTGAGGTCCTATTTTTACACTCCCATTCATACATTTTCAACCCTGTCTTCTCGTGTATTATTTTCTAATGAATACCATTAGTAAATAAATGAATAAATAAATAATGAATACCATTATTTTCTAATGAATACTATGAATTTATTCATTCTTTATCGATGAATATTATGTTCTATTCATTTGATGTCTGTATAAAGTGAGTAATCGTGTCTACATTTTAATTGTTCTACCAAAGTCGTTACGATGTTCTTATGTTTTATACTTTTTTCCTATTACTTTGTACTAGATAACCCAATACCATCCTTACATCGTATCCAAACGGTGTGTTTTTAGATGATCATATTAAGTAGTACAATTGTCTTCTTTTATTTTTGTTTGTTTGTTTGTTTGAATACAAAGTTCTCCAATTCCAAATACTAACAAATCCTTTGTTAACTACAAACAAAAACAAATACTTGTTCTCTACTTTCAAATACTTTAAATAATAACAGAGTTCTCGACGTAATTTTCAGGTTGTTTTTAAGTTTTAGGTGAGCACTCTTTTTGAGAATATTTTCGTATTTGTCTTTCTTTAAGTTAGAGTTCTTCCTTGGACACTTTTTGAAGTGAATTGTCGTATCGATAAATTGTTTCTTTCTGATCTACGAATGTAAGACTCCAGGTTTTTTTTCCTTCCTACAGACAAGAGTGGTGAAGATGATTTGTAACACGATAACAGTGTCAGTTTCTCTGTTGACTTGTTTTAACGTTTTGTAAGATATATCAATTTCTTTAATACTTTTAACTTTACGGTTCACTATAAAAATTATTTTATATACGTGTAACAGTAGATCGACACGTTACCTGATAATACTTTTTATTTTTCATTGTCTGAGAAAGTGTATGTTATTTTATCCTTACAGAGTTTTACCACTCGTTTTCATGTTTTACATCACGTGTGCTATGTAATGCTAAGCGTATTCAAGATCTTTTATGTTGAAATATCACTCTCTTCCGTCTAGTCACAAACAGATCATTCGTACTAAACCCTCCTTCATTTAACGGTTGTAGACAACCTAGTAGCGTTTTCGTTCTGTCAAGGTCTTTTTGTAGATAAAGACGAAATAACTCATACGGTTTCTGAAACTGACACACCTAGTGTTATTTGACACCTTTTAAGACTTTCTCTACCCTTATGGTCTGGTTGACTGGACGGAGAACTCTTTGGATATACGTCCAGTCCTTCGTTGTCGATCTTGACCTGTACCTTGTTGTCTGACCAAGGTTTATCCTTTTCCTCATGTAGTTCCGACATATAACAGTGGGACGAATAAATTGAACATACGTCTCATGTAGTACTCTTTACGACCCGACCTTCTTCGTATTCGACCTTAGTTCTAACGTCCCTCTTTATAGTTATTGGAGTCTATACGTCTACTGTGGTGGTAATACCGTCTTTCACTTCTACTTGATTTTTCGGAGAACTACTATCACTTTCTCTTCTCACTTTTTCAACCGAATTTCGAGTTGTAAGTCTTTTACTTCTAGTACCGTAGACCAGGGTAGTGAAGTACCCCTTTTCTACCCCTTTGTCACAGTCTGAAATAACGAAACCCAAGGTTTTAGTGACGTCTACCACTGACGTCGATACTTTAATTTTTTACGAATGAGGAACCTTCCTTTCAATACTGGTTGGATCTGTCGTATAATTTTTCGTCTCTATAATGAAACGGTTGTTTCCGGACAGATCAGTTCCGATACCAAAAAGGTCACCAGTGCATACCTACACTCTCAACCTGACACTTCTTTCGACTCGTGACTTCATAACTACGAAAACTTGACACCACAACCTCTTCTGAGAACTCTCAGGGAACCTGACGTTCCTCTAGGTAGGTCAGGGATGATTTCCTCTAGTCAAGACCCACAAGGAACCTTCCTGACTACGACTTGGACTTTGAGGTTATAAAACCGGTGAAGTACGTTTCTCAACTGAGTAACCTTTTCTGGTACTACGACCTTCCGTAACCCCCATCCTCCTCTTCCCCTGCTGTCTCCTACTCTACCGACCTACCGTAGTGGCTGAACTACGTCTACTCAAACCTACTTGAGACCCTCAACCACTACCTGTCCCTCCGGACCGTACGACGCTAAATGTCCCAGCGTTTCTCAGTCTGTGTTGACTCGTTGACTTGACTTGAATTGACTTGACTTCTAATACTTACTCGTATCCCCTTACTCCTCACTACTCATATAAGTAATAGAATTACACAAGTACCAAGTGTCTACTTATGGATACAATTTTTAATAGGTTTGACACATGAAATTTATCTCCATAAAATAACACACAGTTCACATGATGTTGTTTCGGTGTTTTAACTAATAGATTCTTCCTTTTGACCGTTCACCAGTCGATAAATAATATTGATTACCACTTAATTTGGTACCAACATACAGAGTAAACGTTTGGCTGAGTGGAACAACTTTCACATAAATCTATGATTCTGACAAAAGAATAGGTGTGACTTCATATTCTGATTTCTTTGATTACTTTTTTCTTTTATTCCGAGACCTGAACTCTGATGTTAGGCACTTCCGTTTTTAGACTTTTGTACTTAGTCATATTTTTATAATACTAAATAAATATTATTTATAACAAGACAGTAATCGAAAGTTTTAAAAATGTCTCATGTAGAATGTTTTACGGTCCGACCTACTTAATGTCCGCCCTTAGTTCTGACGACCATTTTATAGTTGTTCGACTCTATGCGTCTACTACAGTGAGATTGACGTCTTTCGCTTCTCTTTGATTTTTCGGAGAACGACTCCCATCTGTCTCTTCTGACTTTTTCGACCGAATTTTGAATTGTAAGTTTTTTGGTTCTAGTACCGTAGGTCAGGGTAAGTGAAGTACCGTTTATCTTCCCCCTTTTCACTGTCTAAAATAAAAGAACTTTATGTTTTAGGGACGTCTATCGTTGACGTCAATACTTTGATTTTCTATAACCGAGGAATCTTCTTTTCAATACTGTTTGTATTTATCATATAATATTTCGTCTCTATAGTGAAACGGTCGTTTCCATACATATCAGTTTCGATAGCAAAAAGGTTATCAGTAAATGTCTTCACTTTCAACCTGGTCTTTCTCCCGACTTTTGGTTTCGTAACGAAAAACTAAACACTACGATCTCTTCAGAGAACTCTCAAGGAACCTCTCGTTCCTCTAGTTTGGTCAGTTAGGATTTCCCTTAGTTGCGACTTAAAAGCGACCTTTCTACCTACGACTTCGAAATTATGAAATCGGTGTACTACGTTTCTTGACTGAGTAACTATTTCTGGAACTACAACCCTTTCTAACTCCCGTCCTCCTCTTCCCCCACTGTTTCCTACTCTACCAACCTACCGTAGTGACCGAGTTACCTGTACTTTCACTTTCACAATCAGTGAGTCAGTACAGGTTGAGAAACACTGAGTTCCTGATCGAAAGGTCCTAGGAGACAGGTAACCTAACAGGTCCGTTTTTATGATCTGACCCCAGTGTGAAGGAAAGAAATCCCCTAGAAGGGTTGGGTCCATAGTTTGGGTCCAGAGGGTGTAATATCCGTCAAAAAAAAAAAAAAATGGTAGACTCGGTGTTCCCTACGAGTCATTATCTGTACTCAAACTCGTTTAAGGACCTCTATCACTTCCTGTGGCTTCTAATCGGACGACGTCAGGTACCCCACGGACTTCTGAATCTATACTGAATCGTTAACTTGTAGTTGTTGGAGAAAAGTTTTTATCTTCACAACAAGAATAAAACAAACTAAAGAAAATTAAGGTTCTTTTTTAAAGTGGAACCGGTTTCACAATCAAAGTTTACAACTTCGGTGAACTGATATGATCCGGATTACTCTCTAATATTATCTCGTCACGGTTCTGAGTAACCTCTATGTAAAGACATATTAGTTAGTTAAGAGTGTAATTATAACACTAAATCTATCTACTTTATACCCCCTTTTGTAAATAAGTTGTAAATAAGTACGGTCTCTTTATATAAGTAGGGTTGATACACGATCTACAACCCTATGTCACTACTCAAGTCGAAAAATGAACTCACAATCAACGTCCTTACTTTAGGTTTAAATAGAAACATAAAGACTAAAATTATACGACGAAGAAATCCCAATACATGTTTTAGTTAGTCGAACTCCTGAGTGGACTAAATTTTCTTATTAAAATGTCGAAGTATCTTAGTTAATAATAAAAAGACAGACCATCAACTCCTTTGTCATGTTAAATGAACATTAATAATCCCCCTTGACTACCGATATATAAAATATTTAAACGATGGAGAGAGATCTATGCTAGTTGTGTGACTGTATTGTAAAAAAATCGTCTTTTGTTGGTCTTAAACGTTTTACAGTGGTACAGACACGCCCTCAATTTTTTATCTCAAGTTTTACCGTTACAAAGTTTTTACATTTCAAATATTTAACTATATTTAAAGTCTGAGATTTGATCCTGAAGGTAAAAGTGACGGACTCTAGTAAATTAAAGATGACAGGGAAATATGAAATACTTGTCAAAATGGACTATGGAAAGTTTTTGGGTTCCTAGAAGTGAGATCCCCTCTTCAATAGGTCTCTCTTAGAAGAAATTACAGTGCGAATAAAGAGGGACTTCAAGGACGAAACTCTTATTATCAAAGGAAACTAATACTTTTGACTTACCAAAGGTGTAAATATAAGACGGAACATATTCGTACACGGGTGTGAACATTACCGATCACTAAAACTCTGTTTAAATTAAAATAAAAGTCCAATTTACAATTATAAAATTACAAATAACGGAACAAATACATCACACAGTGTTTTAAATGAGAACTGCCACCTCCAAACTAGTATTTTACGTAAAACCATTAGTTTAGAGTATAATATTTTCGGGTCTGTTTCAGGAACACTTATAGGAGGGTGGATATCAAAGTTATCGAGGTGAATTGACTAAAAGTCGATTGGGAGAGACGAGAGAAGGGACATACTCAGTGAGAAGTGTCACGACGGTGGTGTCAAAGGACATAGATAAAGAGAGATAGTAGGTAGGTAAACAGAAGTAGTCACGTATATACGTATCATCATCATTATTGATGTTTATGGATTGTATGTTTGGGAAGTGATAGACCAGAGTTGGAGATTAAAGACTGACTGTCTCAAGAGTTAGTAGTAAATAATGATGAAGATAATTGAAAAAAAAAGTAACAACACTAGATCACCATAGTGTGAATGTGAAACTCGGGGGTTCCTTTTCATTGGAGAGACACTTAGTGACGAACTAGGAGGAATCTCCCAAGATAAGAACGTAAGAAATTCATGTAGTTAATAGGTATAGGTGGTATGAAAGTTACTCGAGATTGTAAACAAAGTTTCGTAGGGGTAATTTGACTATAGATGGAGTCTTGTCTCTATAACTAATTACGTTAAGACGTAGGGACACGGGTGATGGTACAGAATAGGTCTACCGGTTATCAATTAGAAAAAAAAAAAAAAAATTCTATGTCCTAAGACCTACATAGAAATGTTTATGTCACTGTAGTACCTTCCTCTTTGTCGACTCGTTCAAAGACACCTTTAATTCCTCTATACTTATGTCTGTAGACTCAAATGCCAGTTATATCTAAAACAAAAAGTCTGGTTTCTACCAATACTTAAACCCGTCCTTATTTATAAGAACTTAAGATCTATGTTTATTTTTTAGTAGGGTAGCTTTCTTTTTTTTTTGAGACAAAGTTTGATCAAGTTTGACATCTCGGAGACAACTTTTAAGAGACCGGTACACCTATTCCGATCACGTTCACTAACTTTAAGTTACGAATTTTGTCCCTCTTTTTGATACGAACGACAAAGAAATTAACTTGTTACTAAAATCTCACAAACGGAAACGGGGAGAATAGTCCCGAGATGAAAATATTCGTGAGACGAAAGATCCACTAAGATATAACTGAACAGATTCGGGTTCCGTATTGGAAAATCTGAGGTCTGTACAAGACATTCTGATGAACTGTCAAATAACGTGTAAAAAAAACCAATAGTCATATAACCCTTTAAGAAGAGTATGAGGACAAAGAATAATTAATTATTATTTTACTTCGTTAAATAGTTACTTTTGAACAA
Organism: Capra ibex; assembly: GCA_006410555.1. Classification (NCBI taxonomy): domain Eukaryota; kingdom Metazoa; phylum Chordata; class Mammalia; order Artiodactyla; family Bovidae; genus Capra; species Capra ibex. Next base: position 25,415,646 of record SJYO01046538.1, on the reverse strand, counting down.
TCTTCTAATTGTGTTACGTGGACTGGTGGGTTTGTCTTTACAATACATATTAATACATAAAGGATTAAATATCAAACTGTAAAAGGTGAAATGACTTTTTGTATGATGGGATTTGTTTCACTTTTATATTACACTAAGATAGTATTAGATCGGTTCTGTTTGTATCCAAAGATATTCATGACCCGGTCAAAAGAAGATCCTATGTAATCAGTATGCAACATCTTGGGGCACATATCGTCTCATAGTAATTTCTATTGTTTAAATATAGAATGTCTACTGGACTCTGATACTACGTTTAGTATACTATGTATAAAGTATCTTATTCATTCGTTAATTATGAAATTTTATCAACTTGTGTAGTACGATGAATACTAAAGGATTTAATATTGTCGTGAAAGTCATTTTAATAACGAATGTTTCTTGTATTGACGGACAATTAACAGTGACTATAGGATCATACATATTCTATACGATTCGCTGGGGTGTCTTTGACGTCATGAACACACACACGTACACACACATGATCGGGAAAAGAACATAACGTGTGAAACTATCTTCTTCCTCACCGAACAAAAATTTTCATACATCAATCACGGTCAAACAACCAAAACGCTTACTTACACACTTGTCATTTTGTTTGTTTGGTACCTTATTTTTGTCGGAAGATGGTTCCGTAAATTGGACAACACACACACACACACACACACACACACACACACACACGCGCGACTCCTCACTCCTCCTTACCCTCCACGTCATCGCTCAACCCCCTCTGTCAATTTAACTAGTTCATCTACTCCGTCATATATTTCCTGTATTTCAATTGAGTTTATTCCGTTTCAATCCTCGTTTAGTCTTTTTTTTTACGAAGTTTTTACTCTATAAAACTTTTTAATTTAAAATTCTATGATGTTTGGTTAAGTTACTATGTTGTAAAAGATAGTTTTTCATTCGTAACTTTAATTTTGTTATACTTGGTACCATCCTTTACCTATGAGGGATAAAACATAAAGAAAACTAGATCACTCGTAGAAAGAGTGACTGGGACGAAAGATTTAGAAGATTGTTAATGCACCGGTGTTATCATCAATTTTCTTATTCTTCAAACTTTGTGTTGATATGTGTAATGACCCATATATGTGAAACCTTCGAACGATCAGAAAAATTGAAGGACAAGGAGAAGGGAAGGGGGAAAGGATAGCAGTGACAAATTGTTTTAAAGACGAGATTCAATAACTCAACGTGAGACGTTCTTGATCGCGATAAATTTTATATATAGAAATCCACCAATTATGATCGTCTACATGATACTCGTGTTTTATTTATGAGTAATTGACGTGTCTATGAGACATCTCTGTATTTTGACATGATTCCCCTTTCTAAAAAACGTACGTATTTCACATTGACTTTGAAATAATCTTTTAATTTGTAAAATTTAGAAACTAATTCTCCATAATGTATTTAATTTTCACCAAAGTAATCAGTAATAACAATTAACCGGAATAATTACTCTTTGGATATATGGATCTCCCTTTAGTTTAGAGTTTAAAGGTACGGATTTACTATAAAAGACTCAATCTGAAGTATATCAACGTGGAACTTGAATTAGTAAAGACAAATTCTAGGTGCGAAATTTTTGATTTTCCCTACGGTACGTATAAAAGAAGGATCTATTTAATTTTATTATTCTAAGGATAATTTTGGGAGAATTAAGAGACTTTTAAATTAGGGGTTTGTTATTATTCAACCCGTATCTTAGATAAAGAAATACCAACGAAAATTCGACATAAAATCGCTTAAAAAATAAAAGTATTAAATATGTGTATGGTGGTATATGATCCTTATAAAATACTCGGTTATAAAATACCAAAATCGTAATAAGGGTCAATATCAACGACAGTGTAAACACAGTAAAGGTGTTTATAAAGGGGGATTTACTGGATTGTAATAAACACGTAAATTACAACCAAATATCCGAACATCTTTATTTTTTTTTTAGTGTATAGAATGACAAAAAGTATAAATAAACGTAAGACAGAACCTATTTAAGGGACCTTCAGTCCCCTCCCACCCCCCTCTCTTTCTTCTCCTATCATGAGGTCTGGTGTCTCCTTCCTTGTGTCTTCGGTGTATTTTGAAGTCCTCCACCACCCCTCTCCATGTCTCACCTACGACGTCATTCCCGATTATCACAGTTCTCCTCCGTCTCGCCCTGATTCGGAGACTCAGTCCCAAAACCCCTTACACACATAGACACGTGACAGTACAGGTCGAGAAACACTGGAGCACCTGATATCGGGTCGTCCGAGGAAACATGTACCCTAAAGGGTCTGTTCTTATGATCTCGCCAGACGGTAACAGATGAGGACCCCTGGAGGGGTTGGGTCCCTAACTTGGACTCATAGGTCGTAAAAGACAAATGGTGACACGGTGGACCCTTCGGGGTAAAACCTCCTACCAAGATCTATTAAAAATTTGTCAAGACAGGGTGTGAATCCCTGTGTCTATTTTTTAATTCGTGTATAGGGTGGTGTCGAAGGTAGCATTTAAATGTTATAATAATTGAGATTTAACCCGTCAGTTTCGTCCCTGACTTCTTGACGAACCCCTTTTTACGTCCCTTCTCTCGTTTTTACTCAATAAGAGGTTTTATTCTTTAAGATAAAAGTTTACACGTAGTAATATTAAAACACGTAGTAATATAAAATATGTCGAAGTTTCTCATGAATCTCCTTTTTTTTTTTTTTTCTTTCTTTCTTTGAGGGCATTGTTTAGTCTGACTTCTCACAGTAAAAGACTATTCTTCAATCCGTCAGATTTAGAGGTATCCTAAAGGACTCTCAGGACTCATGAGACGTTGTACAAGAATTTGTAGAGTAATTTGATTCTTGTATAAGAACATGGTACCTCACTCTACTAAAACCTCAAACCCAATGTAGTCTTTAGAATACAGTCTTCTATGTTTCTACTGACTTTGTACTGGAAACAGGTACTCACACACTAGAAGAAAAGAAACGCTGGGGTACCTGACATCGGATAGTCCGAGGAGGCAGGTACCCTAAAAGGTCCGTTCTCACGACCTCACCCAACGGTAAAGGAAGAGGTAGAAATCGTTATGACTGTAAGTTACAAGTGAGTTTAAGTTAAAACATTAGATAATGTCCCTCAAATATGAACATTCCCCCCCATCATCACACACCATCAGATCTTTGAAAAAAGTAACTTGGTATATTACATAGACGTAACGAAAACACACGGAAGAAAAGTTCAGTTCTACAATGAAGACGTTTAGAATATGTAGACTTCAGTCGTTTAAATTGGACGACTGAATTTATAAGTGGTGTCTATTTATTAAAATTTTTTCACTAAAGTTCTATAGAGATGAAAATAGAGGGAACCTCACGAACATAACTCTCGTCGTACCTTCTCGAGACTTCGACAATCAGGGACTTCTTTTCATTTGATCTAAAGAAAAGGACAACACTAGTCCTACGAGAAATGTTGTTTTTTCTGTAATGGTATAAACTATATATAAAAAAAGCCACTGATTGTCAAGACAATTGAAAGTCGTAAAGAAGACAAGACTCTGGACGTCCTCAGTACTCTTTCTCAACTTATAAAATTGGACCAATATCGATTCTAACGTGGATTTCTACAGGAAAAGAACACCGACCAAATTGTGGTAACCCTTTTTTGTTTGTTGTTTTTGTCGACAGATCCATTAATAAGACAGACAGTGTTCTTTTTCTCCGGAGAACTTACAACCTGTAAACCGGTGAATGTTTTATATCCTTTAACAGTTTTTCGATTAAGTACTGGTCTATATCCGTAATTGTAAAATAAGATTTTAAAAGTAGTGTAATAAAGTTTGTTTCAAAGGGTACAAACAATTCATGATTATACTTCCTCAAAATAAAGATCTTAATCCGTCATAAATTTATAACGACAAGAACAAATCAGTGAATTAACCCAAACTGAGAAACGTTGGGGTACCTGATAATGGACGGTCCTTAGAGACAGGTACCATAAAGGGTCCGTTCTTATGACCTCACCCAACGGTAAGGAAAAGGTCCCCTAGAAAGACTGGGTCTCTACTTGTGACGTCTCTACAGAGAGGAAGTAACCGTCCACCTAAGAAATGGTGAATTGGAGTTCCCTATCATAGTAGGTGGATTATCTGTACTTAAACTCGTTTAAGACCTTCTATTATCTCCTGTCTCCTTAGACGGTCCGATGTCAGGTACCCCAGAGTTTCTCAAACTGTACTGAATCAGTGGTTTGTTGTTTATGACGATGGTATTTCCGGTAACAGAACATGAAATCTCTGATCGTTGTTTATAATATTATACGATAGATGTTTAACTTCATGTACATCCACAGTTTTATTTTTAGATATCTACTGTCACGGATGATATTTGATTCCTTTCGTCCACGGGGTAAACTTTTTTTTTATTACGAATTTATAAAGAGAAAATTGTGTTAGTCTCTGAGTCGGAATGTAGGAATGTAAACCTTTAAGTCTTTTTTACAATTAAGAATAATAATTACAACACAATACTTTTTTATCGGTGTAGATTATAATAATAGAGTGTGATCATAATGATATATTATGATAGATTATAAAGTACTTTCCGCTTTCCCACTCACCGTGTTAGTACAGATTAAGAAACGTTAGGGTACGTGACATCGGACGGTCCAAGGAGACAGGTACCTTAAAAGGTCCTTTCTTATGACCTCACCCAACAGTAAGGGAAGAGATCCCCTAGAAGAACTAGATCCCTAGCTTGGACCCAGAGAACGTAACATCCGTCTAAGAAATGGTAGACTCGGAATATCTAAACAGATTTTATTGTAACGATGTCCCTTTTTTTACCCCGAAAATGAGATCGATGACATGAACGGTTTGAGATAAACTTACTTTCATGAATCATGTATAATAAACTCCTAATATTATCGAAATCGTGTCATGTTATTTAAAACTGAAATAACACTTTCGTAAATGTAGTTCTCTACCCTTCACTTCTAAGACCATTTTATTTGATATTTTTTCACTTTTTCGTTCATTAAAGGAAGTTCAAAGTCCAAAGTCTATTATTTTATATACGGTACATACAAGAGACTGGGGAGTAAGTAAATATATTGGTTTAAAATTTAATTGGAGTTATTGAAATATTCTGTAGACTTGTAAAAAATGTAAAAACCCACGGACGGTTCTGTTCTACATGACCTTGGTTTAAGACATTACAGTTTCCCGGATCTTTCTGAAGTTTTCCAAATCTAATAGTAGTCTAGTTTTAACCTAGGAGTTTATCTCGAACCAATGAAAGTTCGACAGGAGTTTTACTATAAATCGTTCTCTACTAATTCTTTATTAGAAAGAAATTTGAATTAGAGTTAAGAGACTAGGTAGTTGTTTGTCAAGGACTTGTATGTTATAAGATAAATGTGTCCTTATTTGTTTTAGATTCGGTTTCTCCTTTTGTTTGTTTCTTTGTTTTAGATTCGGTTTCTCCTTTTTTTGTTTGTTTGTTTCTTAAGGAGTAGTATTCATTAAATCTCAGAAGGTCCCTTGGTAACCTCTTCCTTTACCGTTGGGTGAGGTCATAAGAACGGACCTCTTGGGGTCCCTGCCCCCTCGGACCACCCGACGGTAGATACCCCAGCGTGTCTCAGCCTGTACTGACTTTGCTGCGTCGTCGTCGTCGTCCCTTGGTATCCGATATATGACCAAATGAAGGGAACTCGTATACAAGGTGCTTAAATTTTCTTAGTTTCTTTTTATAACAAGTACACATATACACACACACATGTGTGTATTATTAATGTATAATGTATAATTATATAAATTAATATATAAAGTAAATTTCTCAGTTTTAGTAAACTTGTACATACTTGAGTATAGGAAATACTCTTATTTATTCCAATATTTCATTATATGATATCAAGTCACCGAAGGATCCACCGAGTCACCATTTCTTAGACGAACGTTACGTCCTCTGAGTCCAAACTAGGGACCCTAGTCTCCAGGGGAACTCTTCCTTTACCGTTAAGTGAGGTCGTCAGAACGGACCCTTCAGGGTACCTGTCTCCTCGGACCGTCCGACGTTAGGTACGTCAGTGTTTTCTCACTCTGTGGTGAATCGTTGATTTGTTGCCATCGTTATAAAATCACTTTTTTAAAAATACACGGTCTTTACATTTATAAATATATTAATATATAATATAGACAATCATTGTGTTGTTAAGTTAAACATCCTGATGTATCCTCTAGAACTTGTTCTGTTTCTCAAATCATAAGTATATAAACATAGTTTACTGAACTTTGATTTTCTTTCGTAAATTTTTTATTGATTTACTTTTTTGTACTTTAACAACTTTATTACACGTCTTGTAGGATAAGACCCATTATTAATACATCGATTGTGTTACGATGTGTGAAAAAAGGTCGTGTAACATTTAATTGGAACTGCTAATAAGATTTTCAGGTCGTAAAGAAAAGTCTGAAAATCTATACTCAGATATTCCAAGTGTCTACATTTCACACATTAGTTCTGGTTGGTATTCTATAAAATGAAAAAGGTCAGAGAAGACAATAGATCACTCTTTATCTTATCTTATATCCTATCCTATCCTATCCCATCTCTAATTCTTGTATCACAGAATTAGAAGTTAAGTTTAACACACTACAATTTGTTCGATAAATCGAGACAAGAGATTGGAAATTTACCCCCTTTTTGCCATGGGTATAGTTTACTGATCTACACTCTAGACTTACCGTTATGTACATTTAGTACTTCTTGTAGTGTCTCGTGTCTCATTCTAATGTTATTCACAATAGATTATAATGATCCCTAAGTGAGAAACTAGGAATCCCTCAGTGCACAGTCTACTGTAAGAGGATTTTACCGGTGTTGTTATTTCTTGAATGAGTAGAGGTACGTGATAATATAGTTCGGTGGTCCGTGATAGTATAGTTACCAACTCAGATACGGAAGAAAAGAACTTCGACCCACTTTTGAAAACTGTCAGTCTTGGTTATCTTACGCTACCTTTATTTCAATATACCGAAAGGTTTAAATCTAATATTTTTCCACAAGCTCACAGACGGAGAGAGACACAGTGAGACTAAGACAGAGACAGAAAGAGAGAGAGAAAGATAAGAACGACAACCTTAAATCAGTGGTCCGATATTCTTTCATAGTCAGTATGTATACATCTGTAAAGTTGGTTTTAGAGGTTAATTTAAGATCATTTCTCGGTAGTAGTTGACGAACTATACACTCACTCTTTCTGAAACTTTATTGTGGTCGAAACCGATGATAGATTGAGTCAAAAGTACTCTATTTGACTCGTTCCTTGTAGTTGGGTACAGGTCAGTGGGGGTTCTACTACTCTTTATGTTTACTCGTTAACAATAATAAAATTCGGTGACGAACCGTCCATGAAACAATATGTCTTTATTTATTGATCGTGTCAGTAGTTCAAAAGAAGACTCTTTTACTTAATAACTTTTATCCTATTGACTTACAAAGACTTAAACTAAAAAATTTAGAGATCAATGTCTCGACTTCGTAAAAAAAGAAGGTTTAAATATCTAGTATACATCCATCTCAGTTTTAATTTAATTACTTTTAAAAGTAAAAGTAATGGGTCCTTCTTTACCTACTAGGTAGTCATGAGACTCGTTCCAAACCGTACTCTGGCACCTGTTTTTTCCGTTTGTGCATATAATTCCCTGAAGGAGCATTTCAGTTGTCTTCTCATAAAGATTGTCGTTGATAGTGTCACAGTCCTGAAACCACAGGAAGAAGAGTATCCTGGTCTACATTTCTCAAGACTAAGAAACATTTTTCTTTTCCGTCTATTATCGGTTGAACGGGTCTGTGTGTCCTATTGGTAAGTCACTCCACGAGACGACAAGTCTCTTTATATTGGCTGATTGAAAACGTTGTGTATTTTGATTTTTGGTCTGGAAGAGAAGGTTGAATTTACATTATGACCATAGAAACAAGTTTCACAACTCAATATTAAGTCCACGTAGTGGGTCGAAATATATAGTACAGATCTCGGAAACAAAGTTTTTATCAGACAACCCGTTTCTTTAAAGAAACTCTTAAAAGTCAAAGAGTCTTTCACAGTTGAACGTCAGTATATCAGGTGAGGATTTAGTAAGATTTATCAGTTAATAAATATATTAAAAATTTAACTACACTTATTCGACCATTTATTAAATACCCTAATATATTTACATTTTTATTCATTGGTTTATATTTCAGTCAATGAATTTTAAGTTTTCATTATTGACATTCCGAAACTAAATGGATTTACACGAATTATCACAAAGTTTAGAAAGGGACCACTATTTGTAATACTTAATGTATTACTCTATATAAACAAATTATAAATCTAGTTGAATACTAAGTCTCTACTTGCAAGGTCAAACAGTTTATCGGTTCTGAGATAAAAAAGTGACAACGGTCCGATTATCAGTAGAGACACATATATAAAATATCAGAAGTGATCTACCTTTTTATTTATTTCGTATTTTTGTTAATCGGGGTTTGTCAAAAGACAAAGTTCTTTCAAACACGAACCATTGTTAGTCCTACTGACTTCTGAAAATTAATATAAACACTAGAAACATAACGTTTATCTGATCTTCAAAAGGTCTTCTTACCCCTAGGAAAACTCACGGTCTACATTCTTCCTCTAACTTCAATCTCTGTAGGTAGAGTTGAGTTTGGGACTGTGGTAAAAAAGAGGACGACGAGACTCCAGTGTTCCTGGGTATGTATGTCTTAAAGACATATGATGCGAAATGTACACAAATGAGTCCGTACGAACAGCGGGTCCTCTGAGGACTATTCGTAGTTGTTTACATCATAGACCACTAGTTTTCTCGTTTCAGAAACAAGAAGAGACATAAAAAAAAAATCGTACTTAATGTCATAAAAATGGAAGGGAAAGATACGAGATATTTTAAAGAATAAATAATTTTAGAAACATCAATATCGTACAGAACCCTTTGTGCCGGAACATCTGTACTGTATTTTCGTTTTCCTTATCTTACTATGGTGGTTGTTATTAATCATTCTTAGAAATTAAACGGTCCGTGTCGTGTTTTATGAAAAGGTAGACCGGGACGATTGAAATTTTACAACGATAAATTTTATTTCAGAAGAAAAATACAATGAAACAGTTCAAAAAGAATAATAAAGGAAACTCGATAGAAACAATGTTTGAAACTCAGATACGATACTCTTTAAGTTGATTAGTCAATCTATTGACTGGTTCAGAGAAAAGTGCTTTTTGGTAATCACTTGGGTAACAGGGATAGTGTCTCCTGTCCAGGAATTGTACAAAATGGATAAAGAGGTACTATAATAAGTAGTAGGAAGAACTTTTACGGTTCACAGAAGAACCGTGTCTCGAAACACGTACTACAAAGGAAGAGGTCAATAAAGGTAGGAATTAGGAGCCACAGACGTTAATGAGGGGAAGTGAAAGAATTGGTGTTTGGGAAGGAGTGTGGAGTCGAACTAGTGGAGGAGTTGGTAAAGAAGGAATAATACAAGTGTAATACTATTTATGTATATTGTATATGGTAACATATGAGAGTACAGTTACTTGAGGTATGTAATCTCGTAGGTATAATTTCACTTAAACCAATTGTAGACAGAGGGGTTCTAATTTTCGAGACATTCTCACCCTTTTTTTTGTTTTGTAAAAAGGGTCAATCTCGTCGACCGTGTTACAAGTGATTTACAATAAATTTTATGTTTCTATTAATTACTGACTTTCTTAATTGTATTTGACCAAAATCTATCCAAAAACGAAGAGTTAATTGACGGACTTTATGTTTCTCTTTTCCATCGAATAAAAGATGTGGAACGGGTATCGTACATTCGTGGTTCGTGTTACAATGAAGACAAGGTGGGTTTAGAAATACATTAATAATTCGGTTGTTAATCCCTCTTCCACGACTACGTCTTTCCATGGTCCTCTCGATGTCGTTTGGTCCTCGTAGGAAGTCTTGTTTCGACGTTTCCGTTTCTCTGTCCTGGTAGTAGTTTCTCTACTTAGGTATCGGTCCTTCTGTGGTCGTACATAGTGTAGATTGACCAATCCGTTCGTCTCCTTATATTCCTTCTTTTTACTAGCCTTATAGGGTCTCTCAATATCACCCATGTTCGACCCGACTAACGGATCAAGTTTTACCAAAGATACTACGGTATTATCTAGGGGAGGAAAAGTATGAGGAGAGACGATCTTGTCGACTTCCTTTGTGTCCCCTCTTGAGTAGACCTGGGTAGTGACCACAAGTTCGAAGAATAGTGGAGAAGACCAATAACCTACTCATCCACTGAGTTTGGTCCGGTTAGACTTAAGAGGGAACCCTTAAAATTTTGAGTCCGACTCTATCCGTCGTTCAGTTAATTTTTCTAGTTCAGTCTACAATTCTACGATTGTCAGTTTACGTAGTTATCATGACTTTTTTCTCTTGAGAAACGGTGAAGACATCATTTTTTTTTTTCTTTTTCTTTCTTTCTTTGTTTATACGTATCTCTCCCTTTCACACACACACAAACACACTGTGTCGTTTTCTTCCCTTCCACCCTCTTTTCTTCCCTCACATTGGTCTCCCTCTTCTACTACCCTTTTTTTTTCTCTCTACTGTCTACCGTTCAGGGTAATTATGATCGCAAAGAAATCGGTCAAAGTGGGGACTGGGAAGGGTGCTAAACTATACACTTGGGTTTCATGAAGGAGAGAACGAATTGGAACATCAAACCAACTCTCTCTTGTCTTTCTGATACCATCCTGTGTTTATGGTTGACTCTCCACACTACGTCTTCAGTCCAAACTAGTTAAAGAAAAAGTCATCATGAGGGTGAACCAAGGTGCACGTATCAATACCCCTGACTCCCCAAAGACCTCCCACTCTTTAAAGTTTTATGACACTGCACCAAAGTGGTAATCTTTGGACTTCGGGTTTATACTATTACAGTTTCTTGTCTCCTTATATTTCAATGTTCTTCGACAGAACGACATTATTGAGTATCTAGTGACTAGCGTTAATTACAGGAATCTAGGAGTACTTTGATCCGTTAAATACATTCGTTAGATCCATCAAAATACATCTGTGAAAGTAAATCATTACGAATGTTTTATTCGTTATTTCATTTGTTATTAAAAATATATATTATGACCGTTTGATTATTTGTAAGTAGACCTATGAGTTAAGTCTTACAAATGGACGTGGATGTAGAAAAAAATTATGATTTAGACATATCACGTACGTTTAATCGTTGACTCACGCCAAATTCTAAACGTTTCACAACTGAAAAAAGAAAAAGAAAGAGAGAGAGAAAGTTTGGGAATTCTTTTTCAAATATAAATACTTAAGTTTCTTATCTCTGTTGTTAACTTATATGAATAAAAATAAAGTACAATTAAATAAGTAAGTAACTTTGGTAAATGATATGTTACCTCTTACCTACTAAGTGTATTTTTCTACTTTTTAAATTGAAATTTTATAATAACAACTCGAACAAATAAATCTCACAGTTTTCATAGACGAAGAGTGGACATCCTCTTGTATCATCCTGGTCGTAAGAGGAATAGTTATATATCATTGGTAAACTAACGACTGAAGTTTTATAGGAATTATACCTTGAGTCCCCATTACGGACCAAACAGGTTTCCGGAGTTTCAGGAGATAAGGATGGAACTGAGAGATCTAAAACGGTCAGGAGGGTTCACCCTCGAAACGGACAAAAGATGGAGATCTTAGTCGGGGTAAGTCAAGGACTCGTCTAGATTCACGTCGGTACAGTCTTCAAGTGTTACATACACCGTTACCAAAAATAAAGTTAATTAGGTACCGGAAAGAGATATTATGAGGAAATTTGACATTATTATAACCGAATTAATTATTTTTACATACACGGATCGAATCAAAGGGGCAGTTTATGAGGACAAGTGAGTTAATAATTTGACGGATCTTTGAGTCGAAAATGGGACCCAGGACTAGTATATAAACCAAAGACGATCAAGGGAAATGGTCTGAGAGTCCAGATTATATAAAGTTCCGATGGACGATACTATACTGTTTATAACCCTGTATAAATATGATTTTAGTACGAATGGATTTTAAGTTTTAATTGGTATATAGAACAAAAATAAATAAAAAATAATAAGACCGTTACCGGTTGACCCACGTCTTACACTTGGGTAAGACCTGACTTGACCTGACCTGGCTTGACTTACACTTGGTCATGGTTTATTTGTCTTGGAGAACTCGTCCTAGTTTTGGAATAAATAGGGTTCCTTTATGAAACTATATTTCAGTCTAGAGTGTCGGAACAGTCGGGAGGACTCAGGGAGAAGATCAACCATGGGGACTACAAAAGACCCTCTGAAATGATTTGCAGAGTTGAAGAAATTTAGACGTTAAAATTGATCCATCAAAGCTTCCAGAGAAGGTTCGGATTAAAATATAAGAGTTTGACTCAATAAAGAGGAAGTTTAGGATCGTGAGGATTCATATTTAGGTCCGAAATAGTATGCTCGGATTGAGGAACATAGAGAATGAGGGTACAGTAGTCCTCAACTCGAGGACTTCTTACGGTTTCAGACCTCAATTCACAATCATACGGACACTTACAGTGGTGTTCCAATGTCAATGGAACCTTTATACTTTTATGAGATAAAATAAAGTCTCAAAGTATTGTCTTTCTCCTGTAATTTCAAGAAAAATTTTGTTAATTGTTTTTCCTTACATATTCCGTGAACCTTTAAAGTAAGTTCCCATTGTAATAGGACGTGTACTAATGTTCAGATATGATTATCAGAACGAACAGGGAACGGGAAAATCAAATTTTCTTTGATTTTTAAATTCACACTAAAAGAACGACGAGAAAAATTAAGAATTGATAAGTTCTCTTAATATAATGAATCCCGTACACTAGTCAAAAGACTTATTCGGTATTAGATTAATTTTACTTTGACTAAAATTTCTGGGTAAGTTCATCTAGTTTTGTTGACCCCACCCCACCCCCATATAAGTTCTCCTAGGATCTTTGGTCTGTACACGAACGTTTATTTAATCAGAACATGGACTGTACTACGAACGAAAAAGTTTACTCCTTTCTTGTTTTCCGGTTTATAGTAAACTTTATTATGTACAGTCAATAGAGTTACTGGTTATGATAATTAAAATACTTGTGAACTTTTACTTAAAGGACCACCTTATAACTTTAATCTCGTAACGTCAATCTATATCTGAATTTACATCCTTTTATTATAATACGTATTGAAGTGTTTTGATTGTATTTACGAGTCAATTTGTTGACCCCTTTTAAGTTTTTTTATAAACAACAGTAAACAGTAAATAGACTAGGTTTGATTCGATAGTATTTCTATAATAAGTATATTAATAAATAATGAGTTGACTTTACTACCTTCCGGACTATAGATCTCAAATTTTGTAGTTTAATCTCTTAGATTTTATTGATATGATTAATATACCAAATTGTGTCTTTCTTTCTTTGTTCTAAGTGAGGAGTTTGAGTTAATAAGTAATATATACGTACGATTGTAATAATTTCGTTCCCACTTACATGTCCTCGGTGTTTTGTCTTATTAAAGATAAGGTCCATAGTTTCAACTACCCCTTAGTACTTCGTATGACGGGACGACCCTTACTTCATTGATAGACATGGAAGATCTTAAGTCATCATAGTCAGTCACGGAACCTTATGCACCTCCGATTTATACATTGAGATATCTTGTATATACAAGTTGTTTATTACAGAGGGGATGTCTTTTACACGAGACTAGTTTGTCTGTTCCACAAATTTCTGGTTTTGACGAAGGACTATGTTTTCCAGTGGACAATGTATATATAATTCGGTAAATTAGTTGTTTAACCCGGGATTTCAAAATTTTACTAAAATGAATTTTTAGTCACCAAGTGTTTCCATTTTCATTTCTTTTTGGTTAAAACCTCAAACTTTCTTTACTACTATTTAAATTTCTTGTTTGTTATATAAACTGTGTTCTTTTGAGTGTTACTTTATATTTTAAGATCGTAATTTCATTGATCATAGTAAACTCATAAATGTGACTAAACCATGATGACTTGATGGAATGTCTCAAGTAGAATCAGTAGTTTGTATGAATACTCAATCTCAGATAGTAGAAATATATGTCTCTCCTTTATGTACATCTCCTAAATCAGTGAACAAGTTTGACTGGATGTTTCATTACTTCCGTTCTAAATTTCATTCTAGACTTACTTTAGGTTAAGGTACAACAAACCACGCTATTATATGGTAGGGACACCCGATGTATTAACAAATGATTACTGTTCGACTTTCCGAAGGGACCACCGAGTCTACCATTTCTTAGATGGACGTTACGTCCTCTGGACCCAAATTAGAGACCCGACCCTTCTAGGGAACCTCTTCCCTTACTGATGGGTGACGTCATAAGAACGGACCTGTTAAGGTACGTGTATACTCGGACCGTCCCAGTGTTTGTCATTTCTGTGTTCACTCTCTGACTCCTCTGTTTGTGTTACTGTTGAACTTCCCGTAACTTTTATTTATTTTCTTTACCTACTTAACATTGGTTTTTAGTCCTCTCAGACCCCGTTCATGTCCGAATCTGAGACTGATCCAGATACTCGTACTCGTTCATTGAAATGAAGAGACCCGGAGTTAAGGGAGTAGACATTTCAATTCTTTAGTTGAAATCATCTAAACCTTCACTATCGAGGATCAAACAAGTGTAGAAGGACCTAGGTATTGAAACGGATCAGGAAACGTGTACTTGTGGGAGAAAGTTGTTGTGTTCTTTTCTAAGATGTGTACCTTAAGTTGTCTTCCAGTTGTGACTTTAGTCTAACTAATATAAGAAACTTCGGTTTCTACCTCTTCGAGATATTTCAGTCGTTTTTGTTCTGGCCCTCGACTGACACGTTTATCGACACTTTTCTTCTCTTCACTTCTCGTTTCCTCTTCTCCTTTCTATATGAGTAAACTTACGTCTCAAGGTTTCTTATCGTTCCTCTCTATTCTTTCGGAAGGAGTCACTAGTCACGTTTCTTTATCTCCTTTTGTTATCTTATCCTTTCTGATCTCTAGAGAAGTTCTTTTACTCTCTATGGTTCCCTTGTAAAGTACGTTTCTACCCATGTTATTTCCTGTCTTTACCAGACCTGGATTGTCTTCGTCTTCTATAATTCTTCTCCACCGTTCCTATCTTGAACGGTGTCTTCTTAATATGTTTTTTCTAGAAGTACTGGGTCTATTAGTACTACCACACTCGTGAGTGGATTTCGGTCTGTAAGACCTTACACTTCAGTTCACCCGGAATCCTTCGTAGTGACACTTGTTTCGATCACCTCCACTACTTTAAGGTCAACTCGATAAAGTTTAGGATTTTCTACTACGACACTTTCATGACGTGAGTTATACGGTCGTTTAAATCTATTGAGTCGTGACCGGTGTTCTGACCTTTTCCAGTCAAAAGTAAAGTTAAGGTTTCTTTCTATTACAGTATCTTACGAGTTTGATGACGTGTTAACGTGAGTAGAGTGTCCAATCATTTCATTACGAATTTTTAAGAGGTTCGGTCCGAAGTTGTTATGTACTTGGTACTTGATGGTCTACAAGTTCGACCAAAATCTTTCCGTCTAGATTAACGGTTGTAGGTGACCTAGTAGTTTTTTCGTTTTCTCAAGGTCCTTTTGTAGATAAAGACGAAATAACTTATACGGTTTCAGAAACTGACGCACCTAGTGTTATTTGACACCTTTTAAGACGTTCTCTACCCTTACCTTATGGTCTAGTGGACTGGACGGAGAACTCTTTAGACATACGTCTAGTCCTCCGTTGTCCTGTACCTCGTTGTCTGACCAAGGTTCATCCTTTTCCTCATGGAGTTCCGACATATAACAGTTGCACGAATTAATTGAATATATGTCTCGTGTAGTACTCTTTCGGACCCGACCTTCTTCGTGTTCGACCTTAGTTCTAACGGTCCTCTTTATAGTTATTGGAGTCTATACGTCTAGAAGGGAGCACTGAGTCTGCCATTCTCGTAGACGGATACTACGTCCTCTGGACCCAAGTTAGGAACCCAGCCCTTTTAGGGGACCTCTTCCTTTACCGTTGGGTAAGGTCATGAGAACGGACCCTTTAGGGTACCTACCTCTTGGGACCATCCGATGTTAGGTACCCCAATGTTTCTGAGCCTATACTGACTCACTGCAGTGAAAGAAATGAAAGTCTATACGTATACTGTGGTGGGAATACCGTCTTTCACTTTTTCTTGATTTCTCGGAGAATACTCTCACTTTCTCCTCTCACTTTTTCAACCGAATTTAGAACTGTAAGTCTTTTGATTCTAGTACCGTAGACCAGGGTAGTGAAGTACCCTTTATCTACCTTTTTGTCACCTTTGTCACCGTCTGAAATAAAACCCCCCGAGGTTTTAGTGACGTCTACCACTGACGTCGGTAATTTAATTTTCTACGAACGAGGAACCGTCCTTTAAATACTGGTTGGATCTTTCGTATAATTTTTCTTCTCTATAATGACACGGTTGTTTACAGGTAGATCAGTTCCGATACTAAAGAGATCATCAGTACATACCTACACTCGGAACCTGATATTCCTTTCGACTCGTGGTTTCTTAACTACGAAGACTTGACACCACGACCTCTTCTGAGAACTCTCAGGGAATCTGACGTTCCTCTAGGTTGATCAGGTAGGATTTCCTTTAGTCAGGACTTATAAGTAACCTTCCTGAGTACGACTTCGATTTTGAGGTTATGAAACCGGTGGACTACACTTCTCGACTGAGTAAACTTTTCTGAGACTACGACCCTTTCTAACTTCCGTTCTCTTCCCCTACTGTCTCCTACTCAACCAACCTACTATAGTGACTGAGTTACCTCTACTCAAACTCAGTTAAGGCCCTCAACTACTACCTGTCCCTCCGGAACCTACAACGTCAAGTACCACAACGTCACAGTCTGTGTTGACTCGTTGGCTTGACTTGACTTGAACGTGTGACTACGAACGGTGACATTGAACGGAACCATCTTCCCTGTCATCCTTTACACTATCTTCGAACTTTGAAGGAACGAGTTACCTGTACTGAGAGGTAACGACAAAACCCACAGGACATGGTCGTTGATTATTATTAGGTCCCCTTGAATGGGGGTGATGGAGTTGATTACCGTGGTTGGTACTCTATACATTTCCTCTGGTCACCTGACCTCCGAGTACTCACTCAGGTCCTTTTGGGTACTCCTCTTGGTGAGTCGATGGAGTCGGGTTTAACGAGTAACTAGTTTAACATTCGATCGTTTTCTAACAACTAAAGTCGGTCCTCATTCGTTTGAAGGACACATTCCGGTCTATCATTTACAAAAACTTACGCACTAAGTATTCTAAAGATAGTGTCGAGGAACCGATAACAATATCTTGTTTCCGTCGGTGTCTTTTACTCGTATTTTTACCCGTACTGGAACAAGGTTATTTTCAAATAAATATTCTTTTCGGTGGGAGGGGGAGTTTTTCTGTCATGAACCTAAACTGGGAACCTCTCGTCAAACGGTCGAAAACAATAGTCGGTCATTTACAACGGCACCAAACAATTTTTCGTTTTTAAATATGGAACTGGTTCTACTCAGGTAATTATGACTCTTTTATTTAAAAGATCAATCTTAAACTTAACGTCCACTTTACACGTAATATAATAAGGTTAATTTTAGACGGGGGTTTTGTGATTTAAAAGTAGTCACTTATATTTTCTTTTACGAACTAAAAGAGGTTAGGTTTATATAAAAAAAACCGTTTTCGTTAACGAAATTTTGTAACCTATGTAATAATTTCCAAATAATTGGTCTTCTTATATTTATATTACCTTTGACGTGGATTATGAAGAAGGAACCGGGGTATTCTTGTTGTGAAAGTATGTATGTACGTATATGTGTGTGTTATTTTTATTTTGAAATGTGTAGTGATCAATTTACACGAAATTTTTCGTACCAACGATTCGTTTTAATATTTGGGTGACTAGATTCGTTACGATTCCTCTTAATTTTATTTCTTTAGTTTTCAATGTTTATAGAACGATACTTATCATATACATAATAAGTTATGAATCACGGTTTACACCAGAAGGACACTACACGGTGAACATTAACGTTGAGATTTTATCTTATCCTTTCTCTTACCTACTACGACTTCTTCCACCTCTTGACTTTCTGGCCACACAGGAACTTACAACTTCCACATTAAAACTGGGTTTATATAGTAAAAATTAAATACGTCTTATATAGAGTTTTCTTCAAGTCAGTTACAATGATTTATTCCCTTCGTAAAATCATATGTTCACTTAACTGTTGTAGCTCACATATACGTACTTACTTACCTACCTTACCTCCCACTCCCGTCCTACTCCCATACTCTCAGTTTTCTCTTTCTTATTAATCGTTTCCTTGTCAAACTCGACCCGAACTCTCCTTTTATATCAAATTTCATCTCACTCTTATCGAGAGTCAACTTCTGATTAAAATCCCCCCTATTTTTTTTATTGGATCTTTTCAATGACGATATTGGATAGACACAATTTTTCAAGTCTCATAATTCAATTCTTGTAAGATCTTCGACAGTTTGATACAGTACTCTTAAACACTTCTTTGATCCCTTCCGGGAATACTCATCAGTCCCTAGTCCGTCTACCTAAGTCTGGTTGTAAAAACCTTAATCCAACTGATATTTATCTTTTCTCAACATGTTTACTATCCTGAAGTCACAAAGTTTTTGTGACCATAGAATTGCAATCCACAATTCTAGTTTTAGTACATTTTTATTGATGTTGAATTCGTTATTTTTTAAACATTTAATTACAAAATAATCTTTATACTAAATACTTATTTATCTAACTAAGTGTTACATCAAAATAATTACAAATTCAACAAATCAGTGTTTGCCGTTTACTAATCTTGAATTATCATTTTATATCTTTTACTTCTTTTAAGAATGAGTCCTATATTGAATCGATTCTTAATGGAATTTAAAATTCTTAATGATCCTCAGTAAAGGCACTTAACCACGTATTTGACCTTATATTTAATCATGTTACAAGGAATTTTGTAAAACCACAATTCATAGTTCTAAGATTTCACAAACATATAAATTAAATTAAGATGAGTATTATTATTCATATTATGTTAAAATACGGGTTTCTACAAGTAATCTTAGAATTAAAAAAGACTTGTCTATTGTCATCCTTCCGACTGTAATTTTTTTATCAATTTATTTTATACCATACATGTTAATTATGTAAAATATACCGACAACTATAAACACTTCTCAAGATTGTTAGACTCTTTTAATAGTCCACTTATCCTATTTTCGTTTTATCTATAGTGTACATGTATAACTAGAACACATACATTTTGTAAATGATTAACTCTTTTTAGACAGTCTTTTATACGATTCAATTATTGTCATTAATAATAACTTATCATCGTAAAGGAGTAAATATGGAATTTTAAAAAGATTTAAACGATGGTACTTAAGTATCAAAAATATCTGTAAAATTTTACTTTACGGTCTTTTATGTTAACAAAGATCGAGTTTTTTAGAATTGACTGAGAAGTAAACCGAAAGAAAAAAAAATTACAAATGTAAATAAAATAGAAATGTAATTAAATAAAATTAACATCCGATTAATGAAATGTTATAACATCACCAAAAACGGTATGTAACCGTACTTAAACTGAAAGTTACGACCAGTGTTCGTCAATGGTTTTAGAAAGAATAGGTTGAGGGGAGAAAGAAGGGTACATAGTGTCTATCTGACTACTTTGAAAGAATAAAAATCCAAATGTGTAGAGGTCGGAAACAAGTCCACTAATAGATCTTGTAAAATGGACAAAGAGAGTTAGACAGAGGAAAGACTAAAAAAAAAAAAAAAAAAACCGGTACGATACACAGTACACCCTAAGATCAAGGGACTGGTCCCTATCTTGAATGTGCGGAACGTAGCCTTCGAACCTCAGAATTGGTGACTTGATGGTCCCATCAGGGAGAGAAAGAGAGAGAGAAAAAAACTTTATGAGAAGGACCATAGAAGTATAAGGGTTTTGGGACATCTTAGTGACACGATTTGTCAAGAGGGTTGACGAAAACCGTTAATATACGGTGGAAATATTAAAATTTGTTGTCTTTGGGTAGAATTTGTATAAAAATGGTTTCTCCTTTTTTTCTCACTCTCCAATTATTCCAAAAAGTAATGACCTTCCCAAAAAGTTGGAGTCGTAATTAATGTAACAAACAGGACCCCCGAAGGGTAAACCCCGTGACTTCTTACAAATCGTCAAGTACCGGGAATGGGTGACTTACGGTCATCGTTTACGGGGACGGGACGGGGTGTCCACAGTTTTCGTTTTTACAAAAGTCTATAACGGTTTATAGAGGGATCCACGTTTCAGTGATTTCTGTTCTTGGTAACCAAATTCTTCTTTATATTTACGGTTGGACCAGGATCTCTAATTTTAGTGACAGAGATTTGAGAGTAAGGTGGTATTTTTCTGAGAGTGAGGTGATTGGTTACAGTTAGAGTCTAAAGTTTGTATAGTCTAGTTTATTAACTCCCTTTTTTATGTAACAAGTTCTATTATTGGGTATTCTTTGGACTACGTCAGATATTAACTGGACAACAACAAATTAGTAATTCAGTACAGGTTTAGAGAACTCTGAGGGACCTGACATCGGACGGTCTGAAGAGACAGGTTCCCTAAAGGGTCCGTTCTTATGACCAACGGTAAAGGAAGAGACCCCCTAGAAGAGTTGGGTTCGTCACTTGGACACGAAGGACAAAATTGTCCGTCTAAGAAATGGTGACCCGGTGGACCCTTCGAGAATCAAGTGGACGGTCACTTAATTAAAGGAACCAGTAGTACTATCAGATAAACCTTTCTTTTTTTAGACCTGACGACAACCATAGTGAGTTGGAAGATTCCTTTCTTTTACGAAACCAAGATCCTTCCCTCTCCCTCAAGTCACCAAGAAATCTCAGAGAAGAAATGAATAATAAATAGACGAATTTCCATTTCGATATGGAAAGGTTGTTGAGGTGATGTGTCAAGGGTTTACAACGGAACTTTTCAAGTTATATAACGGGTAATAGTTAATTTTGTAAAATTTCCTTTTGATTCAAAGACTTATTATTTTTTTTTTAGTCAAGTCAAGTCAGCGAGCCAGTACAGGCTGAGAAACGTTGTTGTACCTACCGTCGTATGGTCCGGAGGGACAGGTAGTGGTTGAGGACCTCAAATGAGTTTGAGTGTAGGTAACTCAACCACTACGGTAGGTGGTAGAGTAGGAGACAGCAGGAGAAGAGGAGGACGGAAATTTGAAAGGGTCGTAGTCTCAAAAAAGTTTACTCAGTCAAGAAACGTAGTCCACCGGTTTTAATAACCTCAAAGTCGAAGTTGTAGTCAGGAAGGTTACTGATCAGTCCTGACTAAAGGAAATCCTACCTGACCAACCTGGAGGAACGTCGGGTTCCCTACGAGTTCTCAGAAGAGATTGTAGTGTCAAGTTTTCGTAGTTAAGAAGTCACGAGTTAAAAGAAATATCAGGTTGAAAATGTAGGAATGTACTGATGACCTTTTTGGTGTCGAAACTGATCTACCTGGAACCAGTCGGTTTATAAAAGAGACGAAAAATTATACGACAGATCCAACCAGTATCGGAATGAAGGTTCCTCAAGGTCAAAATAGACAACGAAGGACTAGACCCCAAGGGAGCACCGAGTCTGCCATTTCGCCGACAGACGTTACGTCTTCTGGGTCCAAGTTAGGGACCCAACCCTTCTAGGGGGCCTCTTCCTTTACCGTCGGGTGAGGTCATAAGAACGGACCTTTTAGGGTACCTGGTGCCTCGGACTATCCAATGGCAGGTACCCCAGTGTTTCTCAGTCTGTCCTGACTCACTGAAGTAAAGTGAAGGACTAGACATATGTCTACAGAGTTCTCCGTCCAGTCCACCATACCATAAGGGTAGAGAAGGTCTTAAAAGGTGTCAAATAACACTAGGTGTGTCAGTTTCCGAAACAGTATCAGTTATTTCGTCTTTATCTACAAAAAGACCTTGAGAGAACGAAAAAGTTACTAGGTTGTCTACAACCGTTAAACTAAAGACTAAAAAGACGGAAAAGATTTTGGTCGGACAGCGACGACGATTCAACGAATTCAGTACAGGCTGATGACGCTGGGGTATTTGTCGTCGGGTGGAACCTGAGGTAGGGAACCTAAGGGGTCCGTTCTTATGACCTCACCCAACGGTAAAGGAAAAGGTTACGTACTTTAACTTTTCACTTTCACTTCAGCGAGTCAGTACAGGCTGAGGATCGCTGGGGTACCTGACGTCAGATGGTACGAGGAGTCAAGTACCATAAAAGGTCCGTTCTCATGACCTCACTCAACGGTAATGGAAGAGACTTTTGGTCGAACTGGTAGACCATCAAGTACCAAGTGCATAACGACTTCGGACCGAACCTCTTAAAACTCGTAATGAAATGATCGCACACTCTACTCACGTTAACACACCGTCAAACTCGTAAGAAACCGTAACGGAAAGAACCCCTAACCTCACTTTTGATTGGAAAAGATCAGAACATCGGTAACGACTCAAAAGGTTTAAAGGACCGTATAACTCCCGTCATGAAAGTATCGTAGTAGAAAATCCTAAACTTAATCGAGTTGACCTTAAGGTAGTGGAGGTGATCGAAACGAGTATCATTACCAAGGATTCCGGGTGAACTGAAGTGTAAGGTCCTAAAGACCGGATCCACTCAACTTATTGTGATAACACTAATAGACCCAGTACTTCTAGTAAAAACATATCAAGAAGACACATAAGAACGGTGCAGAAGAATTATAGAAGACGAAAAATTTAATTTACTCTTTTTAACAAGACAAATACAAAGTGTTTCTATCGAAATAGTTGAGATGTTTTTAGAAAACTTTTTATACTTAATTAAAAGTTAAACAAGACATTTTAATTTTAATAATCTTTATTAAATTTTTGTTTGTAAACAATCATAAAACTAATTAAACCATAGTCACTTGTAATTTGAACGGTAGATCTAGGTTGAACACGTTATCCTACTGTCTTGTAATTCTGTCTTAATCCTGTTATATCTTATTTTCAGATTTATATATGTGAAAAATTCCCCGTCTTAATATGAAATGTGAAGTTTATGAGACGACTATACTATTTTTATAATAAAGAATACTCGTCATAAATACAAACATACACATATATACGCACGTACATACTAAATTTATAACTATACAGACTGTTATTTACATTGGGATTCTTAAAATATTAATGTATAAAATTTTTTAACATTACATAGGAGAAATTAGTTTGACAAATTTTCCGAATAATGTAATTTCTACGAAAATTTTTACAAGTGTTGTAAAGAAACAAATGTTTATTTTTAAATATTATAACTAGATCGTGAGTGTAGTATGAAAAAGTTTTATCTTACAATATTTACTTAAAGTCCAATTCTTATAATAAGACTTCAGTTCTTTTATGTTAAATTTTAACCTAAAACTTCTCAAACTCTCGTTTGACTTACTTGGAACACATCTATGAAAAACGTGGGATATTAAAATGTTTTATTAACAAAATAGACAGTCTCTCTCTACAAGATCTATAACTCTTTTTTATTAAGCTAATTATACATTTGATGGTTTAACGGTATTTTCTTTGTTTGTTTGTTTTTTTTTTGGACTGAAGGAATAATATCTATATTAAACTAGAAGTTGAGTGATTCTTTATATAACCAGAGTCATTACTGTTAAATAATATTTAACTTCATTAAAACTCGTATATACCATAAACAACGTGTGACTTAGATAAAACCTATGTAAGAGTAATGTTTATGTAACGATCTTATATCTGATAAAATACTAGGATACTCTTTAATACATTTTAAATGTTAAATTTCTTAAAAGGATTTCAATGGGTTTAAGAACGCGGATTATAAAGTTATCTAATAGATTATGATTATCATCGTTATGAACTTAGTAAAAGGAGATGAGAATGTAAATTTGAGATTTATAATCGATAGAAATTAAGTAAATTTTGTATTAAAATTTATAACTAAATGCAAAATTCTTCCTTTTGTTACAGAAGTATCAAACACAACCGTAAAAAATAGTCAGTATTGATAGACTGTGATCATCTTCATTGGTTTTGCATACAAATTAGATGACAACTAAAATCAAATTAATTTTATATTTCTCGTTGATTCTTTTGGAACTACTAAAGACTCTTATATTATAAAGATTCTAATAATTTGAAGTGTTTTTATTGTTACTTTTTAATGAGTATTTATAGTAGAATTTACAAAAGAGTATTTAATCTTACGTTAGTGATGGGTTGTGATTCTTTGATTTTACAAAGGGAATATACTTTATGAAGAAATCATACGACATACAAAATAGTACCGACAAAAACAACGACAACCACCACCACCAAAAACGGAGGTAAGAAGATTGTCTAAATAACTATATATTGGGTGTATGGTACTAGTTGGATCTATCGTATAATTTTTCGTCTCTGTAATAAGACGGTTGATTCCAGGCAGATCAGTTCCGATACCAAAAAGGTCACCAGTACATACCTACACTCTCAACCTGACACTTCTTTCGACTCGTGGCTTCTTGACTACGAAAACTTGACACCACAACCTCTTTTGAGAACTCTCAGGGAACCTGATGTTCCTCTAGGTTGGTCAGGTAGGATTTCCTCTAGTCGGGACCCACAAGTAACCTTCCTGATTACGACTTCGACTTTGAGGTTATGAAACCGATAGAGTACTCTTCTACACTGAGTAACCTTTTCTGGGACTAGGACCCTCCCTGACCTCTGTCCTCCTCTTCCCCTGTTGTCTCCTACTCTACCGACCTACCGTAGTGGTTGAACTACCTGTACTCAAACCCATTTGAGACCCTCAACCACGACCTGTCCCTCCGGACCGCACGACACTAAGTACCACAACGTTTCTCATCCTATACTGACTCGCTCACCTGACTTGACTTGACTTAGTATTTTAATTTGTTAAATTTCGTATGTTAAGTTACATAAAATAATATAAAGGTGTTTTTAGTTGTAATATTGTAAAAGTACAGAGGTTTTCTTTTACGGAATGAGAAATCGGTACTGGGTGATAATAAGGAATTTGAAAAAGGTCGGTGTCCATTGTAGATTATATAAAAGAGATATATAAGTAAACGGATAACCTGTAAACGATATTTTATTTAATATATTATACACCAGTAAACACTGACTGGAGAAAATAAGTCGAATTCCAAAAGTACCAAGAAGGAACAATACTATACGTAATTATGAAGTAAAACATAATAAGATAAAATACCTATATGCTATAAAATAAATGGGTAAGTGTATGACTACCTATAAACTTAACAAAACTGAAAAACCGATAATACTTATCAAGAAGACACTTGTAAATACATGTTTAAAACATCTCTGGATTGTAAAAGTATAGAAAACTAATATGGACCCTCACCTGACGAAACAAAAACTCTTATCTTCTCATGCGACGACTTGTGTAACGAAAATATACGATGTAAGAAGGACTTTAAAGATAAAAGAATTGTCAAATCCTTTTTTTTATCGACATAAAGAAAAGTTCTCTGTTGTTATGTAAAACGAGAACACTTCAAAAGTTCTGAAGTAAAGACCACTGTTACAAACAAACGAAACAAAATATTTAGGGTGATCTAAACTTGAGTGTTTCCATCACCAAATGGATGATGAAAGTAAACTCTGGGTCATTACTCATCCGACGATAAGTTGAACTGTAAGAGAGATTTATCTTTCTCCACCGATAAATTTTAAAATTATTCACCAATTCTTTGTCTCTCTTACAGTGTGTAGCACTCTTAAGAAACTTTAGAAGGATAGAATTGAACATTACAGAAAGAAGACACCCCACTCGTTAACTTTACAATAGGTAGTCATAAGACAAAGTTAAGTCATCTTTACTTTTTACGGACTACAGTGACAGTTTGTATGAGTCCTTCTAAACTACTCGTTCGGGTATCCTTTTAACAGAAAAGAGTCTTTACGAGACTACTAACCGTGTTAAACACACGTCTACAAAAGGAAATTAAACGTTCAGATTATGAGTCTCTTCTTGTATGGAAAAGTCTACCGAATGGGCATCATGTTACTATGTCTTAAGGTGTTCCCTTAATAGTGATTCCTTAATACTGTCTATATTCGAACCCTCACGGGAAGACTCTGGTTTATATCGAGATCTTGTTCACAGGAAGAAACAAAGTAGTTAAATATCTTGAGGTCCTCTTCCTTTACCGTTGGGTGAGGTCACAAGAACGGACCTCTTAGGGTCTCTGTCCCCTCGGACCACCCGACGGTAGATACCCCAGCGTGTCTCAGTCTGTACTGACTTCGTTGAATCGTCGTCGTCGTCGTCTGCAGTATGATAGTGTAGTTTCTCGTCTACCATCTAAAATTACAGATTATTTATTTACAATTCTTAGAAATAAATAATAGAATATTCTTTTAATATAAATTGTGTTGTCATCTTTACCTCTACACTGGATAATCTTCATCTAATTTTAATATTCTTTTTTCTTCTATTCATGATTAATTATGAATACTTCAGGTTTGGTTTTTAAGACTACGGTTTCTTTACAAAAATAAAACAGTTTGTAGAGTCACACCCAGGGTCCATCTTTAGTCTTAAAATGGTTCCAGTACACGTTAGGTCCTAAGGACCAGGTAGTGTTTCAGCGAAATCACTCAACTAGTTTTACGTCTACCGAGTAGATGAGTCTCTTGGTGATTCTTCTCTTACTACATGAGTTGACGATGTTTTACGAAGTCTAACATTATACACAAATTTAAACATACTAGTTCTAATTTAGGAAGTATCTTAGTTACTTCCTTTGATCAATCGTATGATACTTCACAATTTGCATTAATCCGATCAACACAGTTATATGAGGTAATTCCATTATCTCTTAATAACCTAGATGGTGATAAATAAATCTTTATACAGTACGTCATTCCGGGGACGTATTCTTGGAAGTTCAACACTTGAAAGTTTTTACACTTGTACACAAGGTATTTACAGTCCTCACTCACTTTGACGTCAAACGGAAAACAGAAGAGAACGACTGTTAGGAAGTCGAGATGGTAGAGGGTGTAGGAGAGGAAGGAGGTCAGTCATTGAGAAGAACGGACAAGTGACCTACGGTCGACAATATGAGACGACGACGACGACGACGACGATTCAGCGAAGTCAGCACAGGCTGAGACACACTGGGGTATCTGCCGTCGGGTAGTCCGAGGGGACAGGGACCCTAAGAGGTCCGTTCTTGTGCCCTCTCCCAACGGTAAAGGAAGAGGTTACGTACTTTCACTTTTCACTTTCACTTCAGTGAGTCAGCACAGACTGAGAATCACTGGGGTACCTGACGTCGGATGGTCCGAGGAGACAGGTACCCTAAAAGGTCTGTTCTCATGACCTCACCCCACGGTAACGGAAGAAGATAATATGAGATGATGACATGAAAAGGCCCATGACACGACATTATAGTTTTTACAAATAAAACACCCACACAAACGAAAAATAGATAATAAACATATTTTTCATAATATTTGAATAATGTCATGTCATGTCATATTGGTAAAGTATAACAAGTACCCCAAGAACTCCGTTCTTATGACCTTACCAAACGGTAAGGGAAGAGGTCACCTGGTACAAAACAGTATCGTAGTAACTTAATACGTTCGTAGAAACGGTGTTTTTCCGACACTAGATACACTAGTCGAAAAACACTGACACTAAAAGTAAGACCTTAGACACCCTAACATCAAGAACGAAGAAGAGAGACGGGAGATACCTACTCCTACTCTCCGAACACGTTTGAAGGAGTACCCTCCCTGATCGACATCCCTTTTGACCCAGAACAAGACCACCTGTCTCGGTACGAGTCATTTAGAAATTAGGTTGAGAGACGACTCCCCACCCGACACGAGGGAGATAATCAACAGACCGGACTCCGGTGGGTCAGAACCTGAGATGTCCGAGAGACCACCCCTATAGACGTTTGAGGTTCTCCTGAATATGGTTGTACTTAGAGGGTCGTGACAACGACGGTCACGGGGACAGTGATAACGTCTGGTTCAACTGGACGTGGAGGTGTTCTCTGGGAGTTTGCAAGTGTCCGTCCAGACCGAGTCGGAGGATACCCAAGTAACGAGGAAAGGGGACCCATGACCATACCTGTTCTAAAACAAACACGGGAAGTTCTCAGAGACAAAGGAGGTCAAGACACTTTCAAGTGTCCGGTATCCTGACCTTTTCCGGTCAAAGGAAAGATTATGGTTTCTTTCCGTTACGGTTTCTTAAGTTTGGTGGTGTATTAAAGTGTACGATCGTTCCATTACGATTTTGGGAAGTTCGATCCCAAGTCGTCATTCACTTGAAGGTCTACATCCTTGACCTAAATCTTACCCATCTTCTTGGTCTCTAGTTTAACGGTTATAGACTACCTAGGATCTTTTTGTTCCCGTAAAGTGTTTTTATAGATGAAGACGAAGTAACTCATATTATTTCGGAAACGGACATACCTAATGGAGTTTGACACCTTTTAGGACTTTCACAACCCTTATGGTCTTGTGAAATGGACAGAGGACTCTTCGGACATACGTTCAGTTCTTCGCTGTCAATCTTGGACTATTCCTTGTTATCTGACCAAGTTTAAACCCTGTCCTCAAACAATTCCAACATATAACAGTGGAACGAATAAATGGAATATATATCTCATGTAGTATACTGTTCGTTCCGACCTACTTAGTATTCGACTTTAGTTCTGACGGGTCTCTTTATAGTTATTAGAGTCTATACGTCTACTAAGATGAGATTACCGTCTTTCACTTCTTGATTTCTCGGAAAACTACTCTCACTTTCTTCTCTCACTTTTTACCGAATTTTGAGTTGCGAGTTTTTTGATTTTAGTACCGTAGGTAACGATAGTAAAGTACTGTTTATCTATCCCTTCTTTACCTTTGTCACTGTCTAAAATAAAGGAACCAGAGGTCTTTGCGACACTTATGACTGACGTCGGTGCTTTAATTTTCTGTGTAAGAGGAACCCTCCTTTCGAAACTATTTGGATCTGTCACATAATTTTTCGTCTCTATAGTGAAACAACTATTTCCAGACATATTAGTTTCGATACCAAAAAGGTCATCAGTACATGTCTACACTCTCGACCCGGTATTTCTTCTGACTCGTGGCTTCTTAACTACGAAAACCTGACATCCCTACCTCTTCTGAGAACTCTCAGGGAACCTGTCGTTCCTTTAATTTGGACAGTTAGGATTTCCTTTAGTCAGGACTTATAAGTAACCTTCTTGACTACGACTTCGACTTGGACTTCGAGGTTATGAAACCGGTACACTACGTTTCTTCATTGAGTAACTTTTTCTGGGACTATGACCCTTTCTATCTTTCGTCCTTCTCTTCCCCCTCTACCTCCTTCACCACCAACCTACCGTAGTAACCGTGTTACCTGTACTCAAACTCGTCTGAGGTCCTCTATGACTTCCTCACCCTCCGGACCGGACGACGTCAGGAACACCACCGTCTCTCAACCTGTGTTGAATCACTGACTTGTTGATACGTCGGTGAACACAATCATCCCAGGGATCCGATTTAAGCAACCTGAATGTTTGTTAAACCTGAATTGTTTATAGGAGACACTTATCTTGAACAACTATATGTCCCCTTAAAAAGACGAAGAATTTTTTATTTTTTAAAAGATCTACTGAGTCATATCGTTATCGATTCATTACATTATTTTTTAGGAATATGAAAATCAGTACTCTGTTTACAAGATGAAGACCAACACAGAGGGATTTATTTCAAGTTGGAACTCTTTAAGTAAATTACAGACACTCAAAGGTAAAGAAGTTGACATTTTACTTTTGAGAGTGATGTTCAACCGGAGGTTTCAAGATGAGTAGAAGATGAACAAGATCAGTTTCCCTTGTTCCACCTTATTTCTACCTATCATGCAGACAGTGTAATCGTAAACTAGTAAAGTCTGTCTTTACGTAAAATCGATAAATAATTAAACAAAACGTATACCCTAACCCTCTTACGTTCACCCTAGAGATGACTTCTATTCTCAGTGTCAATTGTACACTGACTGACCACCGATGTCAGTGGTTTCATTATAAAAGGTTTTATCAAAGAACACTGGTAGTCAGGTGTTTGTGAGAAGTTGAATTTTTTTTTTTTTTTCTTTTCTTTCTTAATTAAACTTGAGTATACTGGATTTGAATAACAATTCAATCGATTGTTCACTCCGAGACTTTCTTCGTGTTTGTTTGGTTTGTAGTTTAAATGACTCAATAGTCCGAATAGAAGTTGACGAAAACCCCCTAAAAGACAGAAGTATACGACGTCAAGTATCATTGTTCTCAGGCTATCGAATTCTTTGTTACCTTAAACTAAAAGAAAAAGAAAAGAGAACAAAACACGACTCAAAGTTTTTATATATATAAGGTAAATTGAGAAGGTCTTGAGGTAAATGAAACAGTAGAGAAACAAACTTTAAGAAAGATAGGGGTTCTACAAGTTTTCCTGTAGTTGTTACCTTTACACGTGGGTCCTTATTGGTCCCACCTGGCCCTGTGTTCACACTAATATCACTGTCTCCTACCCCCGTCTTTCGTAACTTCTTAGAAGTTAGTAAAGGTACATGTTAGACTGAAACAGAACGAATCTATAAAGACTCAACTATCGTGTCAATTAGTCTTCCTGACAATTGGGTCTCTTGAACAAAAGTATAGGGGTTTCACGACAATATGTGCAGACCTGTCTAAAATTGTAGTGTTCCTGTTGTGTAGATTCTGTGGTGAATTGAAGATTGGTAGTGTCTATATATCTTTTGTTGTGAAAGGACGTCCACGGTCAATTCATAGAAAGAAAAATTTGTATCAAAATATAAGACAGTAATAAAACTTTCCACTTTCCCAGATTCCTTTTCCTCACGTAAAAGAAGAGGAAATAAACATGTTTCGATAGTATACGTAATTTTCACCGGGACGTAACCTCTATATGATAAAAGTTCGTTCTTTAGAAATCTGTAAAATTGAAGAAACTTTGACTGAAGATAGGAACCAATTTTTCTCTTAATTACATAAATATTCAAATAAACTTCTGATATAGAGTAACGAATTTGTACAATTCATGAGGTATTTACCATAAGATTAGACGACAAATATTATTTATCAAAATACGAACCAAACACCTTACTCACTTCTGTTCTAAGATAAGGTTATGACCTTATCTGACAATTTCTCCTTCCGTCAAAGGGGAGGGATAGGAAGTTCCAGTGCATCTCCATCATTGTAGACGGTCATGAATTCAGTTCCAACGGACAGGGTCTTAACGTCCTCTGTTAACCATCTTCGTAATTTTACAGGGAAATTACTTGGTCTCTCTACACTAAACCTCCGTCCTTTGCTGTTTCGGTCATCATCTTGTACTGTACAAACTCTATCAGGTTCACCTTTTTTTAAAGAGTTCCTATAATATTACTCTCTTCTCTTGGATTTTTAGTTATATCGTAATCCCCGAAATCTCGGTGACATTAAACCTCATGAAAACTAATTCATTCATTCACCGAGTAAAACAGAGAATACGACATTTCGACTCGTACAAACGGTTGTAAACTGTTTACACATCAATAGAACGGGGAGGAGGGTAAAGTCGACCTGTTATCATTGGAAAATGGTTACTAA
Source organism: Capra ibex (assembly GCA_006410555.1). Taxonomy (NCBI): domain Eukaryota; kingdom Metazoa; phylum Chordata; class Mammalia; order Artiodactyla; family Bovidae; genus Capra; species Capra ibex. The sequence goes on along the minus strand of SJYO01046538.1, from coordinate 25,383,734 downwards.
TCGTGTCCGAAAAACCCCAAGGATTTGAAGGTTTATTATTAAATGTCGTTATTGTCACCCGTCCTTGTTAACTCTTACCAATTATAATATTTTACCATTAACTTTTTATTAAAGATATCGTGTCCTTTGATATAAGTTATAAAATATCATTGGATATTCACTTTTCTTATCCCTTTTATTATATACACACACATATAACACACACACACATATATATATATACGTATATATATATATTGACTTAGTGAAACGACATGTGGACCTTGGTTGTAACATTTGGTTGATATGAAGTTGGTTTATATATATATATATATTGAGGATGTCTCGCAAAGTTCAATTTGTGTACCTTTCCGGAATTGAGTCGGTAACGAAAGTAAACGTATAAATTAAAAGAAACCCTTTACGGTACGCAAGTCGAGTAATTGTTGATGTATTGGGTCTACGTGTTAGGACGTGAAAGGAAGGAAGGAAACTACGGAGACGGTGAATGGGGGTTCCTGTTCCGTTCTTTTCTCATCCATTAAAAGAGTAATTTTCTCTTGTGTCCACTTTACTATTGATTAAGGTCGGTAAACTCTAGAGTGATACGTCTCATAGAACCATTTAGTTCTGTTTCAGTAATGTTAATAACATTTTTTAAGTAGACACGTTGTTTAGAAATCTGTGTAAGTAACGTAATCGGGGATCCATGAAGGTATTAGATTATATTTTGCAGTATCGTCTATTTCTAGACTTAACATTCGGATATTTTAAGTGAGAACCTATGTTATACGTATGACTTAACTTATTTTTCGTGTACTTAAAGAAAACCGTATACGGATCTTTTATTTCATTTGAGTACCAACCTTCCCACCGTCCGGATTAGTAAAGTCCCAACCATCCCTCTTCCACCACTCTCCCCAGTGTTCAATCTCGACAACTGGTCTTCTGGTACAGAGGGAAAAAGTAGCTCCCGTGTTACAAATCAAAATAGTCTTAAATTTACATTTTATTCTTACATAGTCACTCTATGCCATCTTAGTTTTCATTGGTTTAACATAGTCGGAACTAAGAAAGTCATACCATGTACCTTTCCTGTCCTTCTCTTCCTTTCCTTCATCGTCTCCCTATGGGTAGTTGGCCCATGGGAAGTTTCTAAAGTCAAAGTGACACGACTGTGAAGAAAATATTGACTGGATCTAAAGTGGTAGAGGACGTTACGGTGAGAAATTCAAAATATTTGGACTGGAGACCTCATCGAATTAATTTGGAATTTTTAGTTGTTTCGGGACCTAATATTTGTCTGACTTGTTATATTATATGTTTCTAAAGAGTAAAATTTTCACCTAGACCGTATACAGGGTCTTTAAAAAATTTTTTAAGTAACAATAAAATTAACCTCCGATTAATGAAATATTATAATATCACCAAAAACGATATGTGATTATACTTAGTCGGTACCTACATCTACAAAGGGGGTAGGACTTGGGGGGAGGATACAAGGAGGGGTAGGGTAGGGAATCCCACGTGGTCGAGACTCACGGGACAGAGTACGTAGCTTGGACATGACCGTCAGATAAAGTGTATACTATTATATGTACAAAGTTACGATAAGAGAGTTTAACAGGGAGGAAGTGGAAGAGGGTGTCTCAGGTTTTCAGACAAGAAATGTAGACACAGAGAAATCGACAGAGCGTATATCCCAGTAGTAATGGTAGAAAGATTTAAGGTATATATACGCAATTATATGACTAAACCATAAAAAGAAAGACTGAATGAAGTGAGACATATTATCCGAGGTCAAATTAACAGGGTCTTTAAAATTCGTTTCATAAAGGTGTTAATTAAGACAATCAAGAATTCTCGTTTAATCAAACTAATGGTGGAAGTCAGAATTTTACGTGTGGGGGGGTTTTTTAAAAAATTTCCAAATGTGTGTTAGACCACGAAAATGGTATTTTAAGTACAAAGAATAAATAAAAGGATTAAAAGGTAGTCTTAATTCTTAAAGTCTTTTGTCTTTTGATGTCACTAATTACCGTAAGTAGAATCCGGTCGGACTTGGAAGGTGATCGATACGTGAACTTTCTTTAGAGAAGCGAAGATATTCATGTTGAAAGGAGTTGACATCTAAGTTTTATCAGGATCTTGAATTGTATACTCTAACAATATTCAAACTTACTCTATGAGTTTCTTTGTCAATTGACTCACAGACTATTTATTACAAGTTGTGTATGGTCGATCATAATACTAGTACTCCGATTCAGTGAAGTCAGTACAGGCTGAGACACGTTGGGGTGTCTGCCGTCAGGTGGTCCGAGGGAGTAGGGACTCCAAGAGGTCCGTTCTTGTGACCTCACCCAACGGTAAAGGAAGAGGTTACGTACTTTCACTTTTACTTTCACTTCAGCGAGTCAACACAGGATGAGAATCGCTGCGGTACCTGACGTCGGATGGTCCGAGGAGGCAGGTACCCTAAAAGGTCCGTTCTCATGACCTCACCCCACGGTAACGGAAGAGGATTATAATACTAGTGTTACCCTTCATTTTAGAGGACCGAGAACACANACTTTCACTTTTACTTTCACTTCAGCGAGTCAACACAGGCTGAGAATCGCTGCGGTACCTGACGTCGGATGGTCCGAGGAGGCAGGTACCCTAAAAGGTCCGTTCTCATGACCTCACCCCACGGTAACGGAAGAGGATTATAATACTAGTGTTACCCTTCATTTTAGAGGACCGAGAACACATCCAAGACGATAGACTGAACCGAATTACAATAAAGGGACGAGGATTTGACGAAGACTATATTAATGGTCATCTAGAGATTAGTGAAACTCTAAAATAAATAGAAAGGTCTTACTTGTTAGTTTTGTTTGAAGACTCTCAAAGTCCCGGTTCTTGAATTCATCTTTGTTCAGAGTTAAAATGAGTAAAATTATTTCTTGTCTCTTTCATATTATTTCTCAGTTGAGGTAAAAAACTACAAATATCGACAGTCGAACTTCGAAGTGGTGAGAGAGAACGGGAAGAAGGGTTTAAACCCGTTTGTCTTTCCTTTCGGGACCTACGAGGTAAAAACCAGGGTAAGGAATTGGTGGTGTTTTTGGGTTCAGGTATAGGAAATGAACAAGAGGGTTCGGTGAAACCCCGGTTATAACCCCGGTTGAACTAGGCGGAACTTTCGGAGTAATATATTCTTTACTTTACATAAAAAAGTTTAGGAGAACCTCACATACTCACTCACACACACACACACACACACACACACACACTAGTGGCCCAAACTATAAACTTGGTTTTAACCCTACCATTACCTAGGACTTTTCCTCACTGGTATGTTCTTTCGTATGGGTACTTAAAATGATTCAATTTGACGGCTACTAAGAGTGAAGAGATTTGTTGACTTAAAGTCCATTTAACAGGATCGTTAGAAAAACACCAGTCTAATGCATTGTTACCAAAGGTCTTAAAAAGACAGAGTTTTTAAAATATAAAGAATATGTCTTATACAATTGGAAACTCTTTTTCTTTAACTTTTCTTGAAAATTTTATAAAAGTCTTGTTGGATGTGTGTGTCCGTTTTCCAGTAAAACATATTACTTGTATTTTCGTCTACTAAAATTTCTGGAATATCTACAAAAAGAAAGTCGGTGTTATTTTACTTTCTTACCCATAACATTTTCTAATAAATTTTATCTTGAGATATTAATTTCCACTTGTCCTGAACATCCAATTCTGGATAAGGTAGTATTAGGGGAATGAGTTGATATGAGTTTGTGTTTCAGACTGATTGAAAAGGTTTTCACCGTAATCAATTTAATTATCCCAAATGTTTTATAATAAAGAGGTTTGAAAATTCTTAGATAAATAACAATTTCCGCTCTGCATGAAGATAGAAGAGTAGGAAAATTTCAATGTCCTTTTATTACATTAAATATTTCTCCCAAAAAAGAGGTATTCCGAAGGGTACACAACGATCACCATTTCTTAGGTAGGTGGACGGTCACTTCCTCTATATTCTTTACACCTAAACTAGGGACCCAGTCCTTCTAGGGAACCTCCTCCCGTCCCGTTGGGTGGGGTCATAAGAACGGACCTTTTATGGTACCTGTCTCCTCGGATCTCCCGATGTCAGGTACCCCATCGTTTCTCAGTCTGTACTGACCCGTTCATTACACATTCTTTCCCTAAATACTGAAAATTAACTTGAAGTGTTATAAACAACACAGAGGAGATACGTTTCTAGACACAATATGTCACCTATATTTTGTCCTTTACCCTTCCCTTGTATTAAGATAATCTTAATTTTGATAACACCGGGTCATAATATAGTGAAATGGTTGTTTCTAAGTAGATCAGTTTCGATATAAAAAAAGTCATCAGTGTATACCTACACTCTCAACCTGACATTTTTTTCGACTCACGGCTTCTTAACTACGAAAACTTGACACCACAACCTCTTCTGAGAACTCTCAGGGAACCTTACGTTTCTCTAGTTTGGTCGGTTAGGATTTCCTTTACTCAGTACTTATAAGTAAACTTCCTGACTACGACTTCGACTTTCAGGTTATAAAACCGGTGGTTTTCCGTCTCCTTTAGTCTCTAGTTTAACGGTTGTCGACGACCTAGTACCTTTTTCGTTCTCTCAAGGTCTTTTTGTAGATAAAGACGAAATAACTACTACGGTTTCGGAAACTGACACACCTAATGTTATTTGACTTTTTAAGACTTTCTCTACCCTTATGGTCTGGTGGACTGGACGGAGAACTCTTTAGACATACGTCCAGTCCTTCGTCGTCAATCTTGACCTGTACCTTGTTGTCTGACCAAGGTTTATCCTTTTCCTCATGCAGTTCCGACATATAACAGTGGGACGAATAAATTGAATATACGTCTCATGTAGTACTCTTTGCGACCCGATCTCCTTTGTGTTCGACCTTAGTTCTAAAGACCCTCTTTATAGTTATTGGAGCCTATACGTCTACTGTGGTGGGAATACCGTCTTTCAATTCTCCTTGATTTTTTGGGGAACTACTTTCACTTTCACCTCTCACTTTTTCAACCGGATTTCGAGTTGTAAGTCTTTTAATTCTAGTACCGTAGACCAGGGTAGTGAAGTACCCTTTATCTACCCCTTTCTCATCTTTGTCACAGTCTGAAATAAAGACCCCCGAGGTTTTAGTGACGTCTACCACTAACGTCGGTACTTTAATTTTCTGCGAATGAGGAACCTTCTTTTCAATACTGGTTGGATCTATCATATAAGTTTTCGTCTCTGTAATGAAACGGATGATTCCAGGCAGATCAGTTCCGATACCAAAAGGGTCATCAGTACATACCTACACTCTCAACCTGACACTTCTTCCGACTCGTTACTTCTTAACTACGCGAACTTAACACCAGAACCTCTTCTGAGAGCTCTCAGGGAACCTGACGTTCCTCTATGTTGGTCAGGTAAGACTTCCTCTGGTTGGGACCCTAAAGAAACCTTCCTTACTACGATTTCGACTTCGAGGTCATGAAACCGGTGGAGTACGATTCTCAACTGAGTAACCTATTCTCAAACTATGACCCTCCCTAACCCCCGTCCTCCTCTTCCCCCGTTGTCTTCTACTCTACCGACCTACCGTAGTGACTGAGTTACTTGCACTCAGACTCACTTGAGGTCCTCAACCACTACCTGTGCCTCCGGACCGCACGACGCTAAGTACCCCAACGTTTCTCAGCCTGTACTGACTCGCTGACTTAACTTGACTACACTTCTCGACTGAGTAAACTTTTCTAGGACTACAACCCTTTCTAACTTCCGTCTTCCTCTTCCCCTACTGTCTTCTACTCTACCAACCTACCGTAGTGGCTACGCTACCTGTACTCAAACTCATTCGAGGTCCTCAACCACTACCTGTCCCTTCGGACTGCACGATGTCAGACACCCCAGTGTTTCTCAGTCTGTCCTGACTCGCTGACTTGACCCTAACGCAGTGGGTCCCAAGCATAAGGAATCAGTATGACATGACATCTAAGGTAGAGACGTCATCCTTTTAGGAGTACTAACGTGATTTTATGTGAGAAAGAACTATAAAGACATGAAACACATCGGATCGAGTTAGAAATTTAGTGGCTGTATTGTCTCAATTCACTTTAGATGTAGAGAGAGGTTCCTCTAAGACCGTTGACCAGGAGTCCGTTTTACGAAATATCCTGGGATTTTCCCCATGAAACAAGGGATCCATCGGGGATCTGTGTCTATAGTACTTTCAATAATCTTTTATACACACTCTTTTATTAATATTGTGTAAAAAATAGAGGGTGTACTCTGAAAACAAAACAGTCATATTTCATCTATCTTATTAGATCATATAAGAATTATACTTTTACTTCCAAAAGGGTCGAAGGACCCTCTGGACACATGTTTATGTCAAAGAGTTCTTCAGGACTCCCTGTCGAACTCCAGTCGTCTCAATTCTCCGACGTTGAGGAGACGTCAGTATGATGAGTCCGAGGTAGACTAAACAAGTGTTATTGGTCTAAGGTTAATTCTAGGGTAACATCTTTTCTTTCCCAACAAATACCACACACACATACACATACATTCACATTCAAAACGACGAAAGTTTGACGAAATTCTTTAATTTGGGTCTCCCTACCATGTCCCTCCCTCCTCCCAAGTCCTACCCCTTGTCCACCGCCTAAGTACAACTACATACCTTTTTGGTTATGTTATAACATTTCATTAATTGGAGGTTAATTATATTTATTTAAATATAATTTTTTCCTTTATTTTTTACGACTAGAACCAAAATGTCAAAAAACAATCTTATATTCGTTTTGATATCAAGAAGTTTTATCACATTCCGAATAATGACTAAGATTATATAATAGTAAAAATACGGTTTCAAATCCAAACTTCTATATGTAGTTAAACGTAAAATAGAGTCACATAGATTTTTCAACAAATGACATTGAGAGACGGAGTCAGAAGTGAAGAGAAAACTAGTAGTCAGTAATAAGAATGATAGGGGTTAAACGAGGAGGTGAGACCAGTCATCACTCCTGTGTTTGTTCCAATGTAATTCCCGCGTACTAGTAGGTGTATTTGATTCCGAATTAACTAAAAAACATTATGTCTTTTCTATCATTTTTGTCCGTATCCGAAGTACTTTTGTCTATACTTAATTTTAAAATCAACTATATTATCAAATTAATAAATTCTTTATTTTGCTTACTGTTGTAAAACGGGAATCAGGGAAGTGTCAGACACCCTGAATCAACGTTTTAAAGGATGTACTAAAGAACAAGTAAAAAAGAAGAAAAAAGGGACGATAACAGAAGGAAGGACTAGATAGAAGGAAGATGTTATAGTACAACGAGGAGAGTGACTCATTCTGATGTTTTATAATAGTTCGAGAAGACGACCACCTACTATAGTTCCAGAATGAGTTCGATCAATTTTACTGACCAGTTAGAAGTAATACGTAGTCTTTGATAAATGATCCATGGGTCATACATGTCTGTGATGTGATCAACCATCCTTTCTACACTTTGATTCCGTTCAACAGAAAAGAGACTTCTGTGTGTGAGTGTTTAAGGTTTTAAACTCTTTTCATTTTCATTAGAGTTTTCGGTCTTAGTTCTTCACAGTCATTATGTAATACTCCAAAGAACTAAACTATACGAGTATTATAATAAGGATACGAGAAAAAATCTTTTCAGGAAAATAGTAAGGGACATATTTAAATAGTAGAAAACTTCAGGTCACACTTAAACAAGAGTAGGTTTTAGGAAAACGATTAGTATATAAAGTAAAATTTGTACCAAAATTTTTAGGACCCAGAGGATAATGTATGATTAAAAGAGTAATATATGATTCGTAAAATAATTCATAAAAGAATAAACCAATTATAAAAGTTACCCTGAAAGTGTTAAGAATCCTACTGGGACATGGGACTGGGTTACCCTGGTTGTTTTTAACCTTTTTGTTAAGACTTACCCCTATATCTTTAGGTGTTTTACTATATCTATGTGTGTATAAATATACATAAATTCAGGGATTCAACACAATCAGGGAGTCAGTACCGACTAAGATGCTGGGATACCTGACGTCGTGTGGTCCGAGGAGATAGTACTCTAAAAGGTCTGTTCCTATGACCTCACCCAATGGTAAAGGAAGAAGCCCCATAGAAGGACTGGGTCCCTAGCTTGTGCCTAGAGGACGTGACGTCCGTCTAAGAAATGGTTTTCATAATCCAATTTACGTTTGATGATTTCCTTGTGACACTTCTTACTTATTCTTGACGGACGTTGTAGACTTTTATATAGTTTAGTTCTATATTTTTTTGATAATTTTAACGTGGAACTTTACATATAAAATTTCTTTTTAACACCAATCAAATCCACGATTCAATTAATATTCAAGTTACAACTATGGGTAATAGGAAAAAAAAAAAGGTCAATCTAAGTAAATAATGTAGAACTTCATTCCTATAAAATTTTTTGTTCAACAATTAATATAAAGTGTATGAATTATAAATTTACTTCTCCATCGGTTGTAAGATACATAGGAAACAAAACAACATCAAAGATTTAAAGTGGATTAACGGTCGTCAACAATACTTCGATGAGTGTTTCTTTTTCACCGCCTCTTTTCTTTCCTCAAAATTTGATTCCAAGTAAAGTCTGATACATAAAAAAAAAAAAAAAATGAATACTATGAATTTGTTTTTTGACCTACCCTAGGGTTAACTTAAATTCTGAGGTATCTACACGTTTTAAATCAGACTCGATCAGTAGTTGATATGTATACATTGTTCAAGACGATAAAATATAATTCTTACAACTTAGGAATCGTTGTGAGACTTTATTTTGTTGATAGTATACTTTTAAGAAGGAGTAATATATAACTTGTTTGGACAAATTGTCTATAATTTCCAGTCTTAATGTTAAAATTTTACTGAGTTTTCTAAAAAAATTCACTTGTAGGACTTTTAAAGATGTTCATAGTGTAAGGTGACGTAAACGGTATATTTAATAACGTCTGGACAGTTTGGGGACTTTGAGGGCTCATTCATAAAATACCAGTGTTAAAATTTTTATGACCCCGGACTTCGTACATTTTATTAGTTTTTCAACGTTTCTGTGTGAAAACTCTTTTCAGACTGCCTTAATCGATTAATTGGTTTTCCATTAAAATCCTCATACTTTACTAATCCATTCGGGTACCTTTATCAGAAGGCTAGATCGTTTTGACCTAAACTTAGGACTGAGGTGGTGAGTGACCGAGGTGTTAAATCCCTTGAATGAATTACAAACCTTACAGATTTCACCTTCTAATTCGTTAATAGAATATCTTAATCAATAATTCAATTGACGGAATCGTGTCATTCTGAGTATCATCTGTGACTTTGAAAAACTCTTACTCAAAATTAACTAGTTATGTCTTAAAGGATAAACCTGATACGAATTTTATCAAAATTGACTTTTCGTAGTTACGAGGAAAAGGTGGGACACATTCAGTGAATGTGCTCTACTCGGAAGTCGAAGTAGATATTTTGGGTCCCTTGAATAAATAATAAGATAATATAAGACTTATCGGAGAGGTTCTTTGGGGTTAAATTTACTATAATTCTAAAACATCGTGTAATTATTATAATCTATTCTTTACAAATTTCCGATATCAAGAGTTTAGATCGATATAAAATCTTAGTTAACTGTCAGAAATTTTTGTGACTGTCGTTTTTTTTTTTTTTAGTTTGACCTTAGAAACACTGTATGTTTTGACGTGTACTCACCCCAAAGACATACAAAATCGACGTACTTTTAAAACTGACATCAGTTCGAACACTTGGTTGTGGAATTTCCTTTCAATATACTTGAAGTCTACATTCCCTTGAACACTCGTCTGAATCATTTTAAGGGTCAGATTTTTGGAAACGATCAGACTGTTCGAAAATAAAGAGGTAGTTAAAACTTACTCTAGGAACGACCCATGTCATTAGGACCAACATCTAAAAAGGGAAAGTCATGTAAAAAAAAAGAAAAATTAATAAATAAAAAATTATATTTAATAAAATTAACCTCCAATTAATGAAATGTTATAACATAACCGAAACGGTATGTAGTTGTACTTAGACGGTACCCACATGTGCGCAAGGGTAAGGACTTGGGGTGAGGGAGGAGGGAGGGACATGGTAGGGAGACCCAGAAGAGTCACATGGTCGGGGTTCGTAGGTCATAGTACGTAGCTTGGACCTGACCACTAAGCAAAGTATATACTGTAATATGTACAAAGTTACGGTAAGAGGGTTTAGTAGGGTGTGAGAGGGAGAGGGTGTCTCAGGTTTTCTGACAAGATATGGAGAAACAGAGAAAACGACGGAGCGTATGTCCCAATAGTAATAGTAGAAAGATTTAAGGTATATATACACAATCATATGATATATAGGCCGGTGAGGGAAGACTGGATATCTCAAAGACGACTTTCCAGTTGAAAATTCGGATAACGAAGAGGGAATGACGAAAATTATAAGAAAGAAACACAAATCAGGAACAATCAGACTAATTATACACAGAACCGTACAAAGAGGAACCTAAATAGGACGTACCCTGAGAAACACGGAGAACCTAAACTAGTAAAGGGAAGGTGTAACCCCTTTAAAACTTGATATTGGAGAAGTTTTTAAAAGAGTATGGGAAAGAAAAAGAGAAGAAGAAGACCCTGGGGATATGAGACTCTGATAGGAGTCAAGGAAAGTAAGAAAAATGAAATAAGACGAGAAGTCTTCAATAAAGGTGGTAAAATAGAAGGTTGAGTGACTATGTAAGAAGACGAAGTCGATAAGACGATAACTAAGGAGGATCTCATAAAAATTAAAGTCATCAAAACAACAAACATACAAATAAGAAATTTAAGAAGATCCAGAAATAATTAACTAAGAACGTAAAAGAGGTAAAACAAAAGTTCCAAAGACTAGTAGAAATGATAGTAATAGGACTTAAGAAAAAGTCTATCAAACGGATAAAGGAGAAGTAAATAAACCTGAAGACACAAAGATCAAACAAGGAAGTAAAAACATCAAAAAGAGACGGAAAAGTAAAAAAACATTTGAATAACACAAACTCCAGAGGGAAAGGGTCCGAAGTTCCAACTTAAGAAAGAAGAAAAACCAAAGATGGGAGGATTCCAACCAGGTCGCCAAACACATTCGAAACATAGCCCACTCTAAAACAAACAAACCAACAAAAAAGGTACTAGTCGTTCCAACTCACTCCACCATTTGGACAGACGACTACTAACCCAAACATAAAAACAAAACAACATAGAAATAACAAATCTACTTCGTAAGACGTCTCACAATGACCACCAACCCACTACGACCCAGTACATAAGTTCACCAAAGGAAACACACTCAAGAGTGATAAACTATGAAGAATCCCAATCAAGAGACCATCAGATCCCAGAACCTCAGTCACGAGGGTACACTTTCCGAGTCCCGAACTAGAGTCTCCGATACTTCATAGGGTCCACTAAACATATGTCAACCTCAGGACGTCAGTGACTCGAGTCGTCTATACTTCAGTGATTCTTGACCAAGGGAGTCACGAGAACGACTTATATCGTACAACTTCGTTCCAGGACCACGTTGTGGGGTGACAAGTCGTCTCCCCTCGTCCTGTATCACCGATAGAACTGTTCGTTTTCAATCCTCTTAAGTCATGGTGGTTTAGTCGAAATTTTGTTTATAATTTCCCTGAATATATCAGTTCTTTATGATCTCTTCTTTTTCTAGATGTTTTACTTGGGGTTTGTTAATTATTTTATCCTTATCCTTATATATATAGTTATTAATGAAATTTACATTCACCTAATTTACGGGGTTGGTTTTCTGTGTCTGACCGACTTACCTATGTTTTTGTTCTGGTATACATATGACAGATGTTCTTTGGGTGAAGTCTGGATTTCTGTATATATCTGACTTTCATTCTCCTACCTTTTTATATAAGGTACTTTTACCCTTCACTTTCTTTCGACCTCATCGTTAGGAGTATAGTCTGTTTAACTGGAATTTCTTATAATGTTCTCTATTCCTTTCTGTGATGTATTACTAGTTTTTAGTTGTCATTCTGTTATTATCATTCTCTGAAATTGTGGGGTGATTGTGGTTACCTGTCTAGTAATTTTGTCTTTTAATAATTCCTTTGTGTTCAGAATTTACAGTGTAATCTACTTGACCTAGAGTAACTATAGAAGTCCTTTAAGGTAGGTTTACGACTTATGTGAAAGAAGAGTTCACGTACACCTTGTATTGGGTCCTACCTGTTATAGAACCCAATGTTTAGTTTAGAGTCATTTATATTCTTTTGACTTTAACACAGTTCGTAGAAGAGACTGGTGTTGCAATACTCTGATCTATAGTTGACGTTCCCCTTTTTTTTTTTTTTGACATTCTTTGTGTTTGTGTACCTTTAATTCGTTGTGTAAGATTTATTGGTCGTCCAATGACTTTTTTAATTTTCCCTTTATTTTTTTTTAAGATCTTTGTTTACTGTTACTTTTGTACTGTTGAGTTTTGGATACCCTACGTCGTTTTTGTCAAGATTCTTTCTCCAAATATCGTTATGTTAGGATGGAGTTCTTTGTTTATTTTGTAACTTATCTGTTGGATTGAGATATGGATTTTGTCAACCCTTTTCTTGTTGTTGTTGTTGTTGTTGTTTTAATTATCTTCTTTTGTTTAATATTACTAGACTCGTCTTTCTTTACTTTTTATTTACTCTCTGTTATAATTTCTAATTATTTTGGTTTTCGACCAAGAAACTTTTCTATTTGTTTTACCTGTTTGGAAATCGGTCTGAGTAGTCCTTTTTTTCTCTCTTCTTAGTTTAGTTGTTTTAATCTTTACTTTTTCTGTTTTCTTTTACGTCTTTATGTTTCCTGATATTGTCTGATAATAGTTGTTGATATACCGTTATTTTACCTATTTGACCTTCTTCAACTATCTAAAAATCTTTTCAAGTTAGAAGGTTTTGATTGGTCCTTCTTTGTCTTAAATACTTGTTGACTTAATATTAGTGACTTTAACTTCGACACTAGTTTTTAGAGGGTTTTTTGTTTTCGGTTCCTGATCTACCGAAGTGTCCTCTTAAGACAGTTTGTAAATCTCTCCTCGATTACGGATATGAAGATTTTGAGACAGTTTTTTAACGTTTCCTTCCTTGTGAAGGTTTGAGTAAGATGTTCCGGTGGTAGTTGGACTATGGTTTTGGTCTGTTTCTGTTGTGTGTGTGTTTTCTTTTGATGTCCGGTCGTAGTGACTAGTTGTATCTTTCTTTTTAGGAGTTGTGATAAAATGTTTGTCTTAAGTCGTTGTGTAGTTTTTCGAGTATGTGGTACTTGTTCAACCCAAATAAGGTCCCTACATTCCTAAGAAGTTATATACGTTTAGTTAGTTACACTATGTGGTGTTGTTTGACTTTCTATTTTTGGTATACTATTGGAGTTATTTACGTCTTTTTCAGAAACTGTTTTATGTCGTGGGTATACTAAGTCAAGTCAAGTCAAGTCAAGTCAGCGAGTCAGTACAGGCTGAGAAACACTGGGGTACTTAGAGTCGTGTGGTCCGGAGGGACAGGAAGTGGTTGAGGACCTCAAGTGAGTGTAGGTAGCTCAGTCACTACGGTAGGTCGGTAGAGTAGGAGACAGTAGGGGAAGAGGAGGACGGGGGTTAGGGAGGGTCGTAGTTTCGGAAAAGGTTTATCAGTTGAGAAGTGTACTCCATCGGTTTCATGACCTCAAAGTCGAAATCGTAATAAGGAAGGTTTCTTTAGGGCCCCAACCAGAGGAAGTTTTACCTGACTAACATAGAAGAACGTCAGGTTCCCTGAGAGTTCTCAAGAGGTTATGGTGTCAAGTTTTCGTAGTTAAGAAGTCGTGAGTCGGAAGAAGTGTCAGGTTGAGAGTGTAGATATGTACTGATGATTCTTTTGGTATCGGAACTGATCTGCCTGGAATTTTGAGAAGTTTTTTACTCGTATCTTCCTTGGATGGAGTTGTACCATTTCCGGTATATACTATTCGGATGTCCTTTGTAATAGGAGTTACTACTCTTTAACTTTCGTAAGAGAGATTGTAGTCCTTGTTCTGTTCCCACAGGCGAGAGTGGTGATAATAAGTTGTATCAAAACCTTCAGGATCGATGTCGGTAGTCTCTTCTTTTTGTTTATTTTACTTAGGTCTAGTCTTTTCTTTTTGATTTTAAGAGTGACAAACATCTACTGTAATGTGACATGTACGACGACGACGACGACGATTCAGTAAAGTCAACACAGGTTGAGACACGCTGGGGTCTCTGCCGTCGGACAGTCCGAGGGGACAGGGACCCTAAGAGGTCCGTTCTTGTGACCCCACCCAACGGTAATGGAAGAGGTTACGTACTTTCACTTTTCACTTTCACTTAAGCGAGTCAGCACACACTGAGAATCGCTGGGGTACCTGACGTCGGATGGTACCCTAAAAGGTCCGTTCTCATGACCTCACCCCACGGTAACGGAAGAGGCTATGACGTGTATCGTTTGGGATTTCTATCATAGTCTTTTAATGATCTTGATTAGTCACTTAAATCGCTTCAACGTCCTATATTTTAGTTATGTGTCTTTAGTTGACGTAAAGATGTACAATTGTTACTTTTTAGTCTTTTTCTTTAATTCCTTAGTTAGGGTAAGTGGTAACGTTGTTTTTATTAATTAATAGATCCTTATGTGAATGGATTCCTCTGTTTTCTTGACATGTGTCTTTTAATATTCTGTAATTATTTTCTTTAATTTTTACTGCATTTTTCTACCTCTCTGTAAGGTGCAAGAACACATTCTTCTTAGTTATGACACTTTTACTGATATGATGGTTTATGTTAGATGTCTAAGTTACACTAGGGATAGTTTAATGGTTACCGTAAAAGTGTCTTGATCTTGTTTTTTAAAGTGTTAAGTATACCTTTGTGTTTTTTGGAACTTATCGGTCTCGTCAGAACTATTTCTTCTTACCTCCACCTCCTTAGTTGGAAGGACTGAAGTCTACTATGATGTTTCCATGTCAGTAGTTCTATCATACCATGACCGTGTTTTTGTCTTTATATCTGGTTACCTTGTTCTGTATTTCGGGTCTTTTTTTGGGCACGTGGATACCCATGGAATAAAAAATGTTTCCTCCGTTCTTATATGTTACCCTGTTTCTTTCGGAGAAGTTATTTTCCCCGACCCTTTTGACTTGTCGATGTACATTTTCTTAATTTAATCTTATGAAGGATTGTGTTATGTGTTTCTATTTGAGTTTTACCTAATTTCTGGATTTACATTCTGGTCTTTGATATTTTGAGAATCTCCTTTTGTATCCGTCTTGTGAGTTACTGTATTTAGTTTCGTTCTAGGAGATACTGGGTGGAGGATCTCATTACCCTTATTTTTGCTTTTACTTGTTCACCCTGGACTAATTTGAACTTTCGGAAACGTGTCGTTTCCTTTGATATTCGTTCCACTTTTCCGTTGGGAGTCTTATCCTCTTTCCTTATCATTTCCTTTGTTGACTATTTCTGAGTTAAGGGTTTTATATGTTCGTCGAGTATGTTGAGTCACGGTCTTTTTGTTGAGTTAGTTTTTCACCCTTTTTCTGGATTTGTCTATAAAGAGGTTTCTTCTATACGTCTACCGATTGTTTGTGTGCTTTTCTACGAGTTGTAGGGAGTAATAATCTCTTTACGTATAATTTTGATGTTACTCTATAGTGGAGTGTGACCAATCTTACCGATAGTAGTTTTTCAGATGCTTGTTATTTACGACCTTTCCTACACCTCGTTTCCCTTGTGAGAACGTGACAACCACCCTTACATTTAATTATGTAGGTGATACCTTCTACCGTACCTCTAAGGAATTTTCCGATCCTAATTTGGTGGTGTTTAAACCTTTTAAATTGTCACCGGTGTCCTGACCTTTTCCAGTCAAAAGTAAGGTTAAGGTTTCTTTCCGTTACGGTTTCTTACGAGTTTGATGGTGTGTTAACATGAGTAGAGTGTACGATCATTTCATTACGAGTTTTAAGAGGTTCGGTCCGAAGTCGTTTTGGTACTTTAAGGTTTACAGGTTCGACCAAAATCTTTTCCGTCTCCTTGGTCTCTAGTTTAACGGTTGAAAGCGACCTACTACCTTTGTCGTTCTCTCAAGGTCTTTTTGTAGATAAAGACGAAATAACTACTACGGTTTCGGAAACTGACACACTTAGTGTTATTTGACACCTTTTAAGACTTTCTCTACCCTTATGGTCTGGTTGACTGGACGGAAAACTCTTTGGATATACGTCCAGTTTTCCGTTGTCAATCTTGGCCCGTACCTTGTTGTCTGACCAAGGTTTAGCCTTTTCCTCATGCAGTTCCGACATATAATAGTGGGACGAATAAATTGAATATACGTCTCATGTAGTACTCCTTGCGACCCGACCTTCTTTGTGTTCGACCTTAGTTCTAACGACCCTCTTTATAGTTATTGGAGTCCATACGTCTACTGTAGTGGGAATACCGTCTTTCACTTCTACTTGATTTTTCGGAGGACTACTTTCACTTTCTCCTCTCACTTTTTCAACCGAATTTCGAGTTGTAAGTCTTTTACTTCTAGTACCGTAGGTCAAGGTAGTGAAGTACCCTTTATCTACCCCTTTGTCACCTTTGTCACAGTGTGAAATAAAACCCCCCGAGGTTTTAGTGACGTCTACCACTGACGTCGGTACTTTAATTTTCTGTGAACGGGGAACGTTCCTTTCAATACTGGTTGGATCTGTCGTATAATTGTTGGTCTCTGTAATAATACGTGTGTTTCCAGACAGATCAGTTTCGATACCAAAAAAGACCATCAGTACATACCTACACTCTCAACCTGACACTTCTTTAGACTCGCAACTTCTTAACTACGAAAACTTAATACCAAAACCTCTTCTGAGAACTCTTAGGGAACTTGACGTTCCTCTAGGTTGGTCAGGTAGGATTTCCTCTAGTCAGGACCCACAAGTAACCTTCCTGACTAGGACTCCGACTTTGAGGTCATGAAACCGGTGGAGTGCACTTCTCAACTGAGTAACCTTTTCTGGGACTACGACCCTCCCTAACCCCGTCCTCCTCTTCCCCTGCTGTCTCCTACTCTACCAACCTACCGTAGTGGCTGAGCTACCTGTACTCAGACCCATTTGAGGTCCTCAACCACTACCTGTCCCTCCGGAGGTACGAGACTAAGTACCACAGTGTTTCTCAGTCTGTGCTGACTCGCTTACTTGACTTGACTAGGGTAATAAGTAACATCGTGATAATCTTATCGATCTTGTACCTTCGTTGGATCTACAGGTAACTGTCTACTAACCTATTTCTTCACACCATGTATATGTGTTACCTTATAATGAGTCGACATTTTTCTTTACGTAAACTCAGTCAAGACTACTCCACCTTCTTGGATCTTGGATAATATGTACCACTTCACTAAGTCTTTCTTTTTCTATTTATACCATAAGATTGTATATATATATATATTCCTTAGATCTTCTTACCATGACTTCTTGAATAAATGTCCCGTCGTTACCTCTTTGTCTACATCTCTTGTCTAAAAACCTGTACCCCTCTCCCATCCTCTCCCACTCTATATACCTTTCTCATTGTACCTTTGGAATGTAATGGTATACATTTTATCTATCGGTTCTCCTTAAACGACATACCGAGTCCTTTGAGTTGTTCCTGAGACATCGTTGGATCTTCCCACCCTATCCCGTCCTCTACCCACTCAAAGTTTTCCCTCCCCTATATACTTATGGATACCGACTAAGTACAACTCCAAACCGTCTTTTGTTGTTGTAAGACATTTCGTTAATAGAAAGTTATTTTTTTGTTTAGGGTCAGATAACAGGTTCGATTTCTAAAATACTATGTCTAAATCGAGTTTCTTAGGGAGTGGGTTAAAGGAATAGATTGTAAATAAGAGAATAAAGGTAGAAAGACCTAAGGTACATTGTGGAAGTTTGAGTCAAACAAATATTGATTTGAAAAGTAAGTAATTATAGAAAAGAAATATAAAAATAATTTCTTTGGAAATAAGAGTCAAAAGGTTCTAGTTTTGATGTCGTACTTTAAACTTTGAGACAAGATAGTGTATTTTAGACTTCCATATGGATGTGTGTCTAGGGTGGGTAGTTAGTTGTGTAAAGATAAAGTAGAAATTTTTACTGAGTGGGTCCTTTCGGAGGAGACTGGGAGAGTTCTAATCCAATCTACAGAAGTATATACACGAACCTGGGATCAGACGAGGTATCCTGAATGATAACTAACTTAAAATCCAAATATACACACTAGACGATAAGTTTCGGATATAGTTTGTGATCTTAAACTTTATTTACCTCCGTTCTTGTTACAAAAACGATAAGTAGAAGTCTTTTTTATGTTCACTGGTTGTGTGTTATTTGTGAGTTTTTGAAAAAAGACTTATTACTTTTCATTGTAATTAGAAATAATGACAATAAACACGATTCAATAACCATTCAGACTCGGAGAAAAGTATACAGACAACCGAGATACGTAAAGAAGGCACTTAATCAAAGTGATACCATACTAGTAAGACCGAGTAAGTTCGTGACATTAAATAAGTAGACTTCTGTCTTTAGTCCAGAGATGACTGTGTCCACTCTAAATTTGTCAAACCACAGTCTTACATGTCAATTAGTAATTCTTGACTGTGTATCCTATTTTTATAGGTCGACTAACTGGATTGTAGAAGTCCAAACACATACAACACTTCATTTTAGGAAAGTTGGGGTAGGTAATGTTATAATACCTTAGATTAAAGATGTCTAGTATTTCTACTCAAATAGACAGTCAGACATAAACACTCTATATCAGACTGATCTAAGGGATTCAATATAGACCATCGAACATGGTCCTTCTTTAACTCATACCAAGTCCCTTGTATCCGACCGGAGGATAGGGTCGTTGAAAAGACAACCGAATACACTACGACCCGTTCGTGACGTGGAAAAAAGTCGATAATAAAGAACTGACTTTTCGTTTCTCAATCTTGTCTACGTGGAAGTTGTGAAACAAATTGAGACTGTAAGATCCTGACAATCTTAACAAATGTAATAACTTTAACCTAAACAAAAAAGATGTTTAAGACTCCTCAATCTATAGGACGAGTACATGTACGGATATGAACACACAACACAATCAGAGTCAACAGACTGAGAGACACCGGGGTACTTGACATCGGACCGTCCTAGGAGACAGGTACCCTAAAAAGGTCTGTTCTTATGACCTCATCCAACAGTAAGGGAAGAGGTCCCCTAGTAGGGTTGGGTCCCTAGTTCGGGTCAGAGAACGTAACATCCGTTTAAGAAATAACTCGGTGGTCCCTTCGTACATGATTATAGACACACAAAACACGTCACCCTTTTATAATAGGTTTAACGTCTTTTCAAAAATGAATCTCAGAAAAAGGGACTTATTAATTAAGTCGTACAATCAAAATATAATGATGTAATTTTGAATCGTTGTTCGAATCGTTGAATTATAAGTAAATAATAGAGTCTAAAGGACATTCAGTCTGAATGTCCGTACCGAATCAACCCAAGAGACGAATCCCAGAGTTTCCCAAGTCGGTTCACAACCGACTCTAACGCCTCAGTAGACTTCGTCTCATAAGAAGAGTAGAGTACCTTAACATCGTTTTAATTAAAGGAACGACGAGATGTCGAGTACCTTCGAACGAAGAGGTTCCGGTCGTCCTTCTCTACGTCGCACAGACGACGTAGGTCGAAGAGTGATCAACTGAGGAAAATTTCTGAGGTGGA
Source organism: Capra ibex (assembly GCA_006410555.1). Classification (NCBI taxonomy): domain Eukaryota; kingdom Metazoa; phylum Chordata; class Mammalia; order Artiodactyla; family Bovidae; genus Capra; species Capra ibex. The sequence goes on along the minus strand of SJYO01046538.1, from coordinate 25,363,891 downwards.
CTTATTAGAAGGAAATTTATTTGAATTTTCGGTTGACTAGTCCCTGAAATTAATGTATACCTTTTAAGTAGATGAAGCGGTAAAATGTACCCAACTTCGTCACCGTCCAGGTCAAATGTGTGTTCCTGTCCATTAATGTGTCCCACACCATGTGACTCCAGTAGAATCTTAAAACGTAATAATATCCGTGTATACCAGATATTTATTAGACTTTAATACAAAAAAGTATTGTCAACATAAAACTTATCATAAGGTTCACCAAAATTACAAAGTTAAATAGACATTACATCTAAGAATACTTTACAATAATTACAAAATTGAAGAAATATAACATTTTTTGATTCTTAAATGAAAATTAACCGGATTATTTACATTTTTATAAACAAATCAATAATTATTAATAGAGAAATTTTTCTGAGAGTTTTACATTTACTAAATCTTTATACGGACGAAATAAGTTTTTGGAAACTGACACACCTAGTGTTTTTTGACCTTTTAATAAGTTGTCTACCCTTATGGTCTGGTAGACTGGACGAAGAACTCTGTAGACATACGTCCAGTTCTTCGCTGTCAATCTTGATCTGTACCTTGTTGTCTGACCAAGGTTTATCCTTTTCCTCATGCAGTTCCGACATATAATAGGGGGACGAATAAATTGAATGTACGTCTCATATAGTACACTTTACGACCCGACCTACTTTGTGTTCGATCTTAGTTCTAACGACCCTCTTTATAGTTATTGGAGTCTATACGTCTACTGTGGTGGGAATACCGTCTTTCACTTTTTCTTGGTTTCTCGGAGAACAACTTTCACTTTCTCCTCTCACTTTTTCAACCGAATTTTGAGTTGTAAGTCTTTTGATTCTGGTACGTAGACTAAGGTAGTGAAGTATCGTTTGTCTACCCTTTTGTTACTGTCTGAAATAAAACCCCCCGAGGTTTTAGTGACGTCTACCACTGACGTCGGTACTTTAATTTTCTGTGAACGGGGAACGTTCCTTTCGATACTGGTTGGAATCTGTCGTATAATTTTCCGTCTCTGTAATGAAAGGGTTGTTTTCAGACAGATCAGTTTCGATACTAAAAAGACCATCAGTACATACCTACACTCTCAACCTGATATTTCTTTCGACTCGTGACTTCTTAACTACGAAAACTTGACACCACAACCGTTCCTGAGGTCTCTCAGGGAACGTACCGTTCCTCTAGTTTGGTTGGTTAGGACTTCCTTTAGTCAGGACTCATAAGTAATCTTCCTGACTACGACTTCGACTTTGAGGTTATTAAACCGGTGGACTAATATTCTTGACTAAGTAACTTTTTCTGGGATTACGACCCTTTCTGACTTCCGTCCTCCTCTTCCCCTACTGTCTCCTACTCTACTTACCTATCGTAGTGACTGAGTTACCTATACTCAAACTCATTCGAGGCCTTAAACCACTACCTGTCCCTTTGGACCGTACGACGTCAGGCACCCCACCGTTTCTTAGCCTGTGTTGACTCTCTGACTTGACAGTACTACGATGTTCTTACACTGTAAAATTTTGTGTCTGAACTCTTTTTTCTTTTAAACAAAAGTGTACTTTCTTATGTCTTTAAATTCAATGTCTTTTATTTATAGACGTTTTACTTACTTAAAACTGAATAAAAGGGGAACGTAACACTTGTACTTGTAAATAAAAACCCCCCAGGTCATACAGTCCTATCATGTATTAGAGTGAAATGAAAGTAAAAAATACCACTTCACTTCACCGAGTCAACACGGGCTGAGAAACTCTGGGGTACCTGTCATCGGACGTGGTTCGAGGAGGTAGGTACCCTAAAAGATCCGTTCTCATGACCTCACCCAACGGCAAAGGAAGAGGTCCCTTAGAAGGACTGGGTCCCTAGTTTGGGTCCAGAGGGCGTACATCTGTCTACGAAATGGCAGACTTGGTGGTCCCTTCAGGGAAAAATACCACTTTATGGGTATTTATTGTAGGGTTGGATGTTGATTTAAAGTAAGAAGAATCTTCGTAGTATACTATTATTTTGGTGTCGTAAACCTCGTTCTGAGGACCCAAATTTAAAGTCACAGTGATGATTGGGTGGTCAACACAGAGTTACTTATGTAATGTGTATCAAAACCTCAAAGTTAAATTTAAGTAGTCATTTTATTTGTATTATTATCCATGATCGGAGTTGTCCTAATACCTCTTCTACTTTAAACAAATTAATATAAACAAGGAAACATGAATTCTTTTTCGGACCGTGTACTGTAAACATACACACAAACACACTTTACATATTTATAAATTAGGTAAATTTGTATTTTAATACGGAATTTTAAAGTCTGAACACACACGTATACTACTATTTCTTTAGGGATTTGTTGATAATTCCACGTTTCTTTTTTTTATTTTGATAATGAAAAGTTTTCGAAATTACGAAATTACCAAGACTGTGAACTTTGACGTCCTTTCTATGTATTAGAGTGTATGATTATGTTGACTGTTATAGGTATATGAGTACGGTAACACCCAAAACAAAAATTACTAATCGTAGTTGGATATGGGTTTTATAACTACTGAGTTTGTACTATCCTTGTATCTTATATTCAAATTGTTTGAACTTTTATATTTTCGGTTTCAATCTTAAACGTCCTTTGTCCTATCGTTCACTTCTCTTTCCACAATTTTTTCTCGTTCTGGTTATCATAAGAGTAAATTATATCCCTTCCGAGAGACGTACGACGTGTTTAACTACCATATTCTTTGGTTTGAAATTTGTTCAATATATTTATACCTCTTATTTGTTTCTCTTATTAATAAAAATTTCATGTGGAGATAGTTTATAACTTTTCTCACTCCTTCTAATCATTCTATTACATTTACGTATCGTCAATGAAAAGTATTCACTCTCAGTTTTTTGTAAAAGTCTTTAACTATTGAGTTCTTTATCTTTATATACAAATAAAAATTTTCTATAAGTTCTTTAAACGTTTTCTTTAAATTTTTTTTGTTGTATTTTTAGGAAGACCTTTCACCCTAATAACCTTTTAAACCCCTCGATCACGATGAAGACATGATAGAATAAAACTCGACATAGTAATATATACGTACGTTGTGTACGTATACATATATAGTATGTATACACGTACATTTTGATACCTATATATGTATATGTATGTTTCGATAGATATAGTTACCAATCGATAGTTCTTTCTCTCCCTCTTTTTAACTTCTCTCTTACGTCCCTTGTCACAATACTTTTCCCACAAATAGTGTCCAGTGGTCTGATCACTAGATCAGTTCCTCGAGTAACTAAAAATTAACATGTCGTCCATAAGTACCTAAGGGGGAAAAGTGGATTCTATCCGTAACTGTTCTCGGTCCGGTACTAATCATGTGTCATACGACCTTATGGGATTTTATTTCTGTAGAGTTTCAGATTGTTCCCCACCCCCTTCCTTTCCCACCCTGTTTACCTCTCTCATCGTACCTTTATGCATGTGATGATTTACATTTTATCGATCGGTAACCCTTAAACGACATACTGAGTTCCTTTAGTTTGGTCCCGAGACACTGTTGCATCTTCCCAATCTTCCCCTACTTCCACCCGCCCTCGAAGTTCTCCGTCCCCTTTGTACATATACATACCGACTAAGTACAACTATATACCGTCTTTGGTGGTGTTATAACGTTCCGTTAATAGGAAGTTAATTTTTATTTTATCCAGAGTTTCAGATTTGTCTCCGGTCGGGTCCAGGAAATCGTTTCGAACCACTCACCCTGGTTTGAATGAATGTCTTGGTGGACTGGTGAGAAAACCTACGGAGACTTATCATTTTGGATGTATCGACATCCCCTTTACACAACAAAGAAGTGTCCAGTACGAAGAGGACGTAGGACTGGAGACTTCTCTGACGACCGTTCAGTGAAGTCAGCTCAAACTGAGACACGCTGGGGTATCTACCGTCGGGTGGTCCGAGGGGGCAGGGACCCTTAAAGGTCCGTTCTTATAACCTCATCCAACGGTAAAGGAAGAGGTTACGTACTTTCACTTTTCACTTTCACTTCAGCGAGTCAACATATACTGAGAATCGTTGGGGTACCTGACGTCGGATGATCCGAGGAGGTAGGTACCCTAAAAGGTCCGTTCTCATGTATGTGTGTGTGTATGTTTATAGTACATGGTCCGAAAAAGAATTCATGTTTCCTTGTTTACATTAATTTGTTTAAAGTAGAAGAGGTATTAGGACAACTCCGACCATGGATAATAATACAAATAGAATGACTACTTAAATTTAACTTTGAGGTTTTGATACACATTACATAAGTAACCCTGTGTTGACCACCCAATCATCACTGTGACTTTAAGTTAGCCCACCTCACGGTAACGGAAGAGACGACTTCTCTGATAGAGACCAATTTATTGGGGTACTAGGGTTGTTAAATTCGTGGTAATTTTTTTTTTTAGGTGTATAATCTCGGTGGTGACGGTGGTGTGAGAAGGATTTTAGTCCGGAACGTGAGGGGAACCCTCCCATAGATCCACATTCCGTTCTCGGTCCTTTGTACAGTCTTGTACTCGTCTTCGTCCTTCGGAACATCACGGACTCTTGGACAAGTGAGAAGGGGACCTGTCTGGAACCAATCAATAGGAAAGACAAACATGAGACCAAGGACGGTAAAGTGACAGACAGAGAGAGAGTAGAAAATAATAAATTGCTTAAATGGTCAATGACAGGGTTAAATCATCACAAGGAATCCGTTCTTTCGGACTAGAGGAACGGTAAAGATCTAGTGACATGTTACAGGATTTCCGATGATTAGTTGGTTTTACTGATTGTTCCGTAATAATAACGGTGGATTTCCTTCAAAAAAAGGGGCTTCTCCGAAAGATAAGGACTTAAAACTCAAAATGAGGAAGTCATGGATACGATATACTAAATATAAAACTTTTAAAACTCATTAGATAATTCAACGTTTAAGTTATTACTGATTCGTTAGGATATCATAATAACCTTCTGTGAATACTTAGTTCATTCTTAAATTCTTAAACGAATTATTAAAATTATTAAACTAGTCTTCGGAAACAATCTTCTAAACCTTTATGTTTTAGATAGAGCCAAAATTTTTGTAAAAACACCTTCCTTACCATCAACTAATACGGAAGTAGTAAAATTCATATCTTTTTTTCATCGAATCTTGAAAGTATTAGTAAACTCATTTCTTTTCGTGTTAAAACAAAAATAATAAGTCAATTTCGATAAAATCTTACTTTTTAAACGTAAATGACATAGATGACAGAGGTAATTGACGACCCGGTAATCAAAATAAAAAATAAAAAACTAAATAAAATGAAATGTTATGACGTAAACAAAACGGTATGTAGTTGTACTTAGGTGGTACACACATGTGCACAAGGGTTAGGACTTTAGGGGAGGGAGAAGGGAGGGGTATGGTAGAGAGACCTAGTAGGGGAACGTCGTCGGGGTTCGTAGTACATAGGACGTAGTTTGGATCTGACCACTAAGCAAAGAATGTACTATCATATGTACAAAGTTACGGTAAGAGGGTATAGTAGGGTGGGAGAGGGAGAGGGAGACTCAGGTTTTCTGACAAGACATGTAGACACAGAGAAAACGACAGAGTGTATGTCTCAATAGTATTGGTAGAAAGATTTAAGGTATATATACACAATTATATGCCATAACCACAAAAAGAAAGACCGAATTAAGTGAGACAAATTAGCCGAGGTCAAAGTAGGTAGAATAATCTTTACTAAGTTTACATAAGAAAAATTACCGACTCATTATGAGGTAACACATATACATGGTGTCGAAAGAATAGGTAAGTAGACGACTACCTAAAAAATGGTACAGGACCGATAATATTTGTCACGACATTACTTGTAACCCCACGTACACAGAGAAAGTTAAGACCAAAGGAACCACACATACGGGTCGTCACCCTAACGACCCAGTATTCCGTCAAGATAAACGTTAAAAAATTCCTTAGAGGTGTGATAAGAGGTATCACCGACATGATCAACCGTAAGGGTGGTTGTCACATTCTCCCAAGGGAAAAGAGGTGTGGGAGGGGTCGTAAATGACGAACATCTGAAAACCTAGCGTCGGTAAGACTGACCACACTTTACCATGAAGCAACACCAAAACTAAACGTAAAGAGACTATTACTCACTACAACTCGTAGAAAAGTACACAAACAATCGGTAGACATACAGAAGAAACCTCTTTACAGATAAATCAAGAAACCGGGTAAAAAACTAACCCAGCAAATAAAAAGACCTTAACTCGACGTATAACGAACATATAAAAACTCTAATCAAAAAACAGTCAACGAAATGAACGATAATAAAAGAGGGTAAAACTTCCGACAGAAAAGTGGAACGAATATAAAAGGAAACAACACGTCTTCGAAAATTAAAATTAATCCAGGGTAAACAAATTAAAACTAAAATAAAGGTCTTAAGACCCCCTACTTAGTATCTCCTAGGACGACACTATATACAACCTCTCACAAAACGGATACAAGAGGAGACCCTGTGACCACTCTCTTTAGTTTCTCCTGTGATTATCTACCTCTATATATGGTACAAGTACCTAGCCCTCTTAGTTATATCACTTGTACTCATATGATGGATTTCGTTGGATGTCTAAGTTACGTTAGGGATAGTTCGATGGTCGTCATAAAAAGTGTCTCGATCTTGTTTATTAAAGTGTTAAACATACCTTTATGTTTTTTGGAGCTTATCGGTTTTGTTAGAACTCTTTCTTCTTACCTTGACCTCCTTAGGTGGACGGACTGAAGTCCGAGTTGATGTCTCGGTGTCAGTAGTTCTGTCATACCATGACCGTGTTTCTGTCTTTATGTCTAGTCACCTTGTTTTATCTTTCTGGTCTCTATTTAGGTGTGTGGATACCTGTGGAATAGAAGTTGTTTCCTCCGTTCTTATATGTTACCATTTCTGTTAGAGAAATTGTTCACCACGACCCTTTTGACCAGTTGGTGAATATTTTCTTACTTTGATCTTGTGAAAGATTGTGGTATATGTTTTTATTTGAGTTTTACCTAATTTCTAGATTTACATTCTGGTCTTTGATATTTTGACGATCTCCTGGTAATCAAAATTTTTAGTCAACATGTTAACGGGTAAGAGTTTATACAATATTTTCATTAATATTCTCATAAGGAAGGTCAAGGTAAAAAGAGAGAGTTCCACCGAAACCGATAAACTCCAAAAAAAAAAAAAAAAAAAAAAAAAAAAACATAAAGCTATGTTTAACCTTTTAATAAACAAGGTCAAGACACTTTTTATGAAGACTATCGAACTATCCCTAACGTGACTTAGACGTCTAACGAAACCCATCATATGAGTAAAAGTGATATGACTAAGAAGGTTAGGTACTTGTACCATATAAAGAGGTAGATAATCACAGGACAAACTAAAGAAAGTAGTCACAAAGTATCAAAAGATATATATCCTGAAATCAAATAAATCCATCTATATAAGGATTCATAAAATAAGAAAAGCAACGTTACCACTTACCTTAACAAAGGAATTAAAGAAAAAGATGAAAGAGTAATAATCACATATCCTTACGTTCCCTAAAGACACACAACTAAAATATAGGACTTTGAAATGATATAAGTAACTAATCGAGATCATTAAAAGACCACCTCAAAAATCCCAAAGGATACATCTCCTAGTACAGTAGACGTTTGTTGTTACTCCATGGTAAAGTGTGGTCAGTCTTACCGACGCTAGGTTTCAGATGTTCGTTATTTACGACCTCTCCCACACCTCTTTTCCCTTGGGAAAATGTGACAACCACCCTTACGGTTGATCATGTCGGTGATACCTCTTGCCACACCTCTAAGGAATTTTTTAACGTTTATCTTGACGGAATACTGGGTCGTTAGGGTGACGACCCGTATGTGTGGCTCCTTTGGTCTTAACTTTCTCTGTGTACATGGGGTTACAAGTAGCGTCGTGACAAAT
>SJYO01046538.1:25315699-25355318 GCA_006410555.1 Capra ibex | reverse complement strand
AAACAAATTAAAACTAAAATAAAGGTCTTAAGACCCCCTACTTAGTATCTCCTAGGACGACACTATATACAACCTCTCACAAAACGGATGCAAGAGGAGACCCTGTGACCACTTTCTTTAGTTTCTCCTGTGATTATCTACCTCTATATATGGTACAAGTACCTAGCCCTCTTAGTTATATCACTTTTACTCATATGATGGATTTCGTTAGATGTCTAAGTTACGTTAGGGATAGTTCGATGGTCGTCATAAAAAGTGTCTCGATCTTGTTTATTAAAGTGTTAAACATACCTTTATGTTTTTTGGAGCTTATCGGTTTCGTTAGAACTCTTTCTTCTTACCTTGACCTCCTTAGTTGAACGGACTGAAGTCCGAGATGATGTTTCGGTGTCAGTAGTTCTGTCATACCATGACCGTGTTTCTGTCTNCTTTATGTCTAGTCACCTTGTTTTATCTTTCTGGTCTCTATTTAGGTGTGTGGATACCTGTGGAATAGAAGTTGTTTCCTCCGTTCTTATATGTTCTCATTTCTGTTAGAGAAATTGTTCACCACGACCCTTTTGACCAGTTGGTGAATATTTTCTTACTTTGATCTTGTGAAAGATTGTGGTATATGTTTTTATTTGAGTTTTACCTAATTTCTAGATTTACATTCTGGTCTTTGATATTTTGACGATCTCCTGGTAATCAAAATTTTTAGTCAACATGTTAACGGGTAAGAGTTTATACAATATTTTCCTTAATATTCTCATAAGGAAGGTCAAGGTAAAAAGAGAGAGTTCCACCGAAACCGATAAACTCCAAAAAAAAAAAAAAAAAAAAAAAAAAAAACATAAAGCTATGTTTAACCTTTTAATAAACAAGATCAAGACACTTTTTATGAAGACTATCGAACTATCCCTAACGTGACTTAGACGTCTAACGAAACCCATCATATGAGTAAAAGTGATATGACTAAGAAGGTTAGGTACTTGTACCATATAAAGAGGTAGATAATCACAGGACAAACTAAAGAAAGTAGTCACAAAGTATCAAAAGATATATATCCTGAAATCAAATAAATCCATCTATATAAGGATTCATAAAATAAGAAAAGCAACGTTACCACTTACCTTAACAAAGGAATTAAAGAAAAAGATGAAAGAGTAATAAGCACATATCCTTACGTTCCCTAAAGACACACAACTAAAATATAGGACGTTGAAATGATATAAGTAACTAATCGAGATCATTAAAAGACCACCTCAAAAATCCCAAAGGATACATCTCCTAGTACAGTAGACGTTTGTTGTTACTCCATGGTAAAGTGTGGTCAGTCTTACCGACGCTAGGTTTCAGATGTTCGTTATTTACGACCTCTCCCACACCTCTTTTCCCTTGGGAAAATGTGACAACCACCCTTACGGTTGATCATGTCGGTGATACCTCTTGCCACACCTCTAAGGAATTTTTTAACGTTTATCTTGACGGAATACTGGGTCGTTAGGGTGACGACCCGTATGTGTGGTTCCTTTGGTCTTAACTGTCTCTGTGTACATGGGGTTACAAGTAATGTCGTGACAAATATTATCGGTCCTGTACCAGTTTTGGATCTACAGGTAGTCGTCTACTTACCTATTCTTTCGACACCATGTATATGTGTTACCTCATAATGAGTCGGTAATTTTTCTTATGTAGACTTAGTAAAGATTATCCTACCTACTTTGACCTCGGTTAATTTGTCTCACTTAATTCGGTCTTTCTTTTTGTGGTTATGTCATATAATTGTGTATATATACCTTAAATCTTTCTACCATTACTATTGGGACATACGCTCTGTCGTTTTCTCTGTGTCTACATATCTTGGCTGAAAACCTGACACACGCTCTCCCTCTCCCACCCTACTAAACCCTCTTACCGTGACTTTGTACATATGATAGTACATTCTTTACTTGGTGGTCAGATACAAGCTATGTCCTATGTCCTACGAACCCCGACCACGTGCCAATACTAGGTCTCTCCACTATACCCCACCCTACACCCCTCCCCCCCAAGTACTAACCCTTCAGTACATGTGGGCACCGTCTAAGTACAGTTACATACCCTTTTGGTTATGTCATAACATTTCATTTTATTTCATTTTTTTTTTTTTAATTTTTTTTTAATAAGGAAGATAAAAGAATTGTCCTAAATTTCATAGTCAAATAGATAATTGAATGACTGGGTTCATTCCTTCGTTTTGTTAAATTAAATACAAAAATCCTTGTTTCTTTGTATCTTGAGTAAAGATAAAACTCCTTCCTACTTTTTGTTTCAGATGTTAAGTATTTTCGGGTAATGTTTATTTTATACTACGTATGTTTATACTCTAGGAGGTCTCCGGTCTTTTCTATCGTCCTCTTAAACGAATTCTCTAAGTCAAGAATAGGATGGATTAATTTCTTAATCCTCTTTTTACTTTGAGCCGTCATTACTGTACGAAAACCATAAATTTTCGTAGAGACCGTACTTTCGAAGTAGTGAGGGAGTAAATGAAATGTTAAAGATTTTATATCTGTACCGTTGTTGGGTCTAAACTTAACCCTTTAATTTTCGTAAAAAAAAGAAGGAACTCCCCAGATAAAGTCTCTGTGATTTTGACCTAACATTCTTTTACATGTTATGTCACACCGGTTACAGTTAAAGTAGACGTGAGTGACTTTGACTAGTTTACTATTCCACAGTTGTTCATGGTTAATCCTTGTATTTATATGTTACACTTTATTAGTTTTGTAACAAGTGAATAAAACTTAGTTCTACCTGTAAAAAACAACACAAAGAGAAAAAGGGAGAAGGTAGATCAAAGATCTTTTGGTTACCGGTTTAAGTTTAAACTTCTTTTCTGACCGTATACCCTGATTCAAATCTCAACAATTTAATTAATTTGTTCCTTTGAGAATCCGACTCCACTAGAATTACGAGAAAGACGGATCCTCCGTTTGGTTTTAGATTCGTAATTTACGGAATTCCAATACTTTTAGTTTTCCATTCCTGTTGGTTAGTGTTTGATCCGAAATTCCATAAAAACAACAACAAGTCAGTGGTTCGTGACAGACTGAGACTGTCGTGACTACGTCGCACGGTCCGAAGGTACATGAAGTGGTAGAGGACCTCGAACAAGTCTAAGTACCAGTAACACAGTCACTACGATAGATTGGTAGAATTGGAGACGGTGGGGAGGAGGACACGGGAGTTAGAAAAGGGGGTAGTCCTAGAAAAGACTACCCAACGTCGAAGTGTAGTCCACGGGGTTTATAACCTCTAAGTCTAAGACGTAGTCAGGAAGGTTACTTATAAGTCCAAAATTTGATACATACATAATCAGAGAGTCAGTACAGACTGAGAAACGTTAGGGTACCTGATATCGAGCGGTCCGAGGAGATAGGTATGTTAGGAGGTCCTTTCTTATGACCGTACCCAACCGGTCAGGAAAGAGGTCCCCTAGAGGGACTGGGTCCCTAGTTTGGGTCCAGAGGACACAACGTCTACCTAAGAAGCGGTAGACTCAGTGGTCCCTTCGGGAGTATCGGTTCGTTATCAAGGGAACGAAACGAAGACGAAAAAGAGATATTTTTAGAGAGAGGTCGAGAAAAGACCTCCGCGAGGATTCATGAAGAACAAAGTACAACGGGTTGAGTCTTATAAACGAGTACATTTGGGAATTTAGAAATTATAGGGAGTCAAATAAAAAATTATCCTTACTCCAACCAAGTGTTTGTTAAATCCATCTATGATTGTTGAAAAATTAAAGAATAGATAAATAATAATAAAGGAATAAATACTTATCCGACACTGTAGGATAAAATTTTTTGTTCATTATTTCGTTGTAAATATAAAATTATCGAAAGTAAATATAAGTTATATGTGAGTGACTCGTTCTTGATTACCGTCTCTTCCGAGGTCAAGTTCACAATTACTACACTTACACTGGTGTCTCTGTTATTGGCATGAATGTAACTATGTTTAATTGGCGTCTGTACCATGTTTACTAAAGAGGTTTTAGAGATCAGAGTTGTTATTCTTTATATGAATAGAAGACTATAGACTCCGTATTCACCCTCACTGTAGTGTTCTCAATTAGTTCTGTAATTTTTACTCTGAAATTGTCCTTTAGGACGTTACACCAAATAAGTCATACACAAAATTTTATGCCCAACATACTTTCTGTGAAATATGTATGTATACTCCAAATTCTATATCATTACCTTATTCTATATGTACCCTATATAACATTACTTCTAATTTTATATGAACTACCCTTCTCTCCACGTCCACTTTACAACTCCACATAAATCTCTGTCTCACTAAAGAATACTGTACACACACCCACAGATCTTCATCCCATTTCTCTCAATTTAAAAGTGTATAAGTAACGGTACCTTAAAACAAAAAAAATGAAATAAAAATTAAACAACTTAATGTTAACGAAATGTTACAACACAAGTAAAGACGACATGTTGTTTCACTTAGTCGATGTACATATTGATATAAGGTAGGAGAACTGGGAGGGTGGGGTGAGGGGTAGGGTGGGAAAATCCAGTAGTGTCTTATCACTCGACTCAAGGGACACGATATATCGTCGAATGGTGATCGATAAAGTGTGTACCATCACATGTATATAATCACTTTAAAATTTTTCTGGTAAAATCAGTTAAACTTGAACAGGATTTGGGAAAAGTGAATAGTTTTGACGATTTGTCGTGAGAACCAGTTTAGAAATCAACACTGTCCCACTGGTACAACATAATGACTTGAACGTTAGAAGTTTAACTTAGATTGTTGGAAGGGTTTCCACATACTCTTTCTTAATTTTTGTGACTAACATCAACGACGATCGTCGTATAAAGTATTTCGTAGGTTTTATGACAATTAAATAAGTTATCTACAGTTCTAAAGGGTTGGGGGTATTGAGAAGATAAAGTAAGGGAAAAGTACTGTCCGACCAATAATAAAAAGGTCTTTACAATTATTTCTGTTAGAATTCGACCGACCAAATGAGAAAAAAGTTTACCGTTACTGTATTACCTCCGTAACTACATCGGTATTTGGGTATTTAGTCCAATGTTGAATTCTTTCTCTTACAGTCTGTAAACGAAAGTCCTAATGTCACGGTACACTCTTTCAACATCAACATAGTGTCACGTCGAATTAAAACCTTTCGAAAAGAAAACGAAAGAAGGTATACAAATTATTACTGTCTAAGGTAATTATATGTGATATTACATATTTATATAATTCTTTTATTAAATATAATGATTGAGGATGTAACCTAATTGGATTGTAAAAATGAGAACCAAAATTTATTACTCTGGTATCCCTCAATAAATCTTTATATAAATATTACGTAAATATTAGACTGTACGTAATTCAAATCTCAGTTTTTTTTATTCCATCCCAAGATGTCTACGACTTCAGATTACTTATTACCAGTTCCAGTATTTCCCAGTCATTTGGTCTCTCTTAAATTAATATTACTAGTTTATTTAATAGAGTTCTTTTAGTATATACTATATATTTTAGTATAGAGTTGTTTCTTATAGTATATATATATCGTTTTTATATATATATTTATATATATGTTTGGGTATGTGTATAAAAAGTACACTTTATTTGAGAACCATATCTTTAGGATTCGATTACGATCTCTTTACGTTCTCTTCACAACCAACGAATGGATTATGACTGTCATAAATTGTCNTTTATTTAATAGAGTTCTTTTAGTATATACTATATATTTTAGTATAGAGTTGTTTCTTATAGTATATATATATCGTTTTTATATATATATATTTATATATATGTTTGGGTATGTGTACAAAAAGTACACTTTATTTGAGAACCATATCTTTAGGATTCGATTACGATCTCTTTACGTTCTCTTCACAACCAACGAATGGATTATGACTGTCATAAATTGTCAAACCGGAAGATAAAAAGATTGTTTACGTTGACAAATCCCTTAAACATGACTAGCGGAAATCACTAAATAAATCCTTACTCGTACATCACTCTAAAGAGAATTCAATATTTATCGAAGAAATCCCGGAAGATTTTTTCCAAAGGAAGGACTATTGATCTGTGTGTACGTGTCTATTTCAGAAAAAATTAACAAGAAATCACAAAAAGAAATCAAAAAAAAAAAATCACAAAAAGAAATCACAAGAAGATGACTTGTGATCACAGATATACACGAAGAATCTTGTATGTCAGTAGTATGTCAGTGTCACCTACTGATGACTCCCATTTAGGGGATCAACTCCTTCCGTCTAGTCTTTCTACCACACCATCCGACGTATGACTGAGGTTTTCTGTGGTTAAGGTTGAGGAACGTTGGAAACTTAGAATGGAATACACTGGTTTCTTTTAAAGGTTTACACTAATTTAATGTTTATAACTCTACCTATCTACTAGGACCTATATAGACCCACCTAGGATTACCATTAGTTTTCATATAAATATTTTTCCTCTGTTTTCCTCTAAGTAGGGTGTCTCTCCTCTTACTTTACACAACTTTCGTGTCTCTCTAAACTTCTGCAATATAACGACCAACCTTCTACCTCCTTCCTCAGTACTCGGTTCTTTATGTTCCTTACGTCGAAGTGTTAGACGTATTCGGTCCCTCGGTCGAAGAAGAGATGGAGAGTCGTCTCTTCTACAGGGACTTCCATTGAAAATCGGTCACTTTGATTAAAGTCTGTAGATTGGAGGTCCCGTCATTTTATTTTTAAAAACACAACGAAAGTGGGAGATCCAAACACGATTAAACAATCTCGTCGGTATCTTTTGATTATGTCTACCTTTCTAAACTTACCCGGTAACTTGAATAAGTGAGACCTCGGTGAGTTGGTGTCATGACGTTCCATGTATACCCTTAATAGACTCACCGTGTCCACCAACAAAAGATATAAACAGACTACCCAATAGTAAAAACGACTGAAATGACCTAGAAAGAGATTTAAAGATAGTGTACATTGTACTGTGCGGGGTAATAAAATAAAATCAAAAAATATAACAGTCTTCAAGATTCTATAGCTAGTGTCTGGTTCTTTCTTTATTTCATAAATAGTGTTAAAATATATCAATTATAATTTCGATAGAGTTATTTTCCTTTGTGGTATAAAAGTTGACCAGTTCAATCTCTATGAATCGTCGGTAGAACTTGCGAACTTACGTAAAAACAGAGTGTGGATGTATGTTAGACAGTCGTGTAGAAAGTCGAGACAGAAGTCATAGAGGTTTTAGTCTGTTGAACAGACAGGGGTGAAATTTACGATGGTAGGATCGCGTGTGATGAAATAAATTCCGAGTGTCATATAGGTATGACATAACAATCGGAAGTTACTAACAAAGACTATGATGGGTATGAAATGTCGTTCTTCTTACTAGGAAATGTTTTACATATTATATTACCTAGTAAAGTGAGAGGACGAGTTTTGGAAGGTCAACACAAGGGTAGAGAGAACCTTATTTTCGGTTCGAGAGGTTTTGAACGAAGTTTCGGGTGTACTCGACACGTCGGACCTAAGGTCTGACTTCTTTGTCTTCGGGTGTCGACTTTAACTGATGGATGGTACCGAGTGTCTGTTGTATATTGTATTCTCTCCTTCACTGGAAAGTAATGACCTTTAGAATTCCAGTAGACGATAAACCGTTCTAGATCGTTTTACATCATTTTATTCAGTTTTTATAGGGAAAATAGTAAGAGAGAAATGATGGATTGTAATATATAATTAAATAAATGAATTGAAAAACCAAAAGAGAGGTATCTGTATGAGGTATTTACTTCCTGATAGACGAAACAAGTGACAACTTAGCAGTTTTGGATTTTATGTATCAAGGAGGGGAAATTACAAAGTACTTTATCTCAGTGATGTGTACATATGTTTACAGTATAACGATGGACTTTATTGTACTGATGGCTCTATCACCGGTACTTAGGTTACTTGTAGGTTACTTGTGAGTCTTGACTTGAGGAAATCCTACCTGACCAGCCTAGAGGAACGTCACGTTCCCTGAGAGTTCTCAGAAGTGGTTGTGGTATCAAGTTTTCGTAGTGAAGCAGGCGTGAGTCGTAAGAAATATCGGGTTGAGAGTGTAGGTATATACTGAGGACCTTTTTGGTATCGAAACTGATCTGTCTGGAAACAACCGTTTCATTGTAGAGACGAAAACTTGTACGACGGATCCAACCGGTATTGAAAAGAAGGTTCCTCGTTTGTAGAAAATTAAAGTACATTTAAAGTAAATAAGTGGGAAAGAGGGAGTAATCCAATTCTTGTATAGAATTCGTAATATTTTAGATTGTAATTTTACCCAAAGGGACCACCGTGATCACCATTTCTTAGACGGATGGTTACATCCTCTGTGTCCTCTACTCCCAAACTAGGGGCCCGGTCCTTCTAGGACTATATGACTTCAGTCCTTCTATATGACTTGTATAGACAATTGTTTAGAAACTTTTTAAAAGTTTTAGAATCTTTTTAGACGACTATTCAATATAATGTAGTCTTACAAGACTCTATACTGATAAAGGAAAACCATTATTTCCCCGAGGGTACCACCGAGTTTGCCATTTCTTAGACGGACTTTACGTCCTCTGGACCCAAACACAACCCTTCTAGGGGACTTCCTACTTTACCGTTGGGTGAGGTCACAAGAACTGACCTCTTAGGGGTACCTGTCTCCTCGGACCACCGCCCCCACCCTCTATACCTCTCCCCATTCCGTCCCAAGTGTTTCTTAGTCTGTACTGACTCACTGATTCGTGTCTTGTGTTACTGTTATTTATATCAGTGTTCTCACAGACAGACAACTCCTGAAAAAGTCTGTGTTTTCCATTCTGCCTCAATCTCTCTAGAATCATGATGGATCAGTCTTATCAGATGTAGAAATTCTTACTATACCTTAGTTATGACACTATTTAAAATAAAAGACTTTGAGAATAACACTAAAGGGTCTCTATAAGTAAGACATTTATGTACTAAATTTTTCACTATCTAAGAGGGACTAAAAAGGGTAGTGAATACGATATAAGATATTATTAATAGTTCAACAATTCATAGGTCCTTAGATACTTTGAGAGAGTCACAACAACCTTTTATACACTTTGTAAACTGGTCTTAAACTCACAGAACTATCATTTACCAGGTATGGAGTAAAAATATACCTCACAAAGTTTTGTGACGGGTTTCTTGTATAAAAAAAGAAAAAACAGTACAAATAGATCTCTCTTAATCTTTCTGTAAGTCCGTCCGATTTGGAGTTTACTTAAACTATTACAAGTCACCAATATTTATGTTTCTCTAAAAGTAGATAACTTTTGTGTCCCTCTTTTTTTAGGATAATTCTATTTGGTAGATTAAACTTTCACCGTCTTTCTATCCCTCTTTTTCAATGTAATAGCCCACCAATGTTTGATTTCATATTATTGGTAATTTTTGTTAATGAGACACACCAAGAAAGTAGGATAAAATCTTTTACTGACATTTAGTTCAGTTAGATTTTCGTAACAAATAACCTTTGTAAACGTAAAAATTGTCTTTATCAACTTGAGAATTTTTACGAAATCCATAGTTAAAAAATTAAAATACATATATAAATAAACCTGTAAAATAATGGTATATTTTAAGATTTATAAATATCATACTTTTTTTGGAGTCTCTAACAAATTGGACTCCGAGAGAAAATATTTCTATTTCTTATCCGAGTCTAACAAATGTTCCATTTAATACCTTAATCTTATATAGTATTTGTTCTACTAATTAAGAACAGAAGAGTAAATTCTACATAATTTTCATCATCAAAATTACACACATGGTATTTATCATTCAAATAATAATGAATTATTTTTATAAACGAATGATGAAAATTACACATGTGGTATTTGTTACAAAGTAAACGTAACTAACAATGATTTACTTATTTGTTATTTCCTCTTACCCATGACATTATCATTTCATTACGAAATTTAAGAGGTTCGGTCCGAAATCGTTATGTACTTGGCACTTGAAGGTCTACAAGTTCGACTAAAATCTTTTCCGTCTCCTTGGTCTCTAGTTTAACGTTTGTAGACGACCTAGTAACTTTTTCGTTCTCTCAAGGTCTTTTTGTAGATAAAGACGAAATAACTGATACGGTTTCGGAAACTGACACACCTAGTGTTATTTGACACCTTTTAAGACTTTCTCTACCTTTATGGTCTGGTGGACTGGACGGAGTACTCTTTGGATATACGTCCAGTCCGTCGTCGTCAATCTTGACCTGTACCTTGTTGTCTGACCAAGGTTTATCCTTTTCCTCATGCAGTTCCGATATATAATAGTTGGACGAATAAATTGAATATACGTCTCATGTAGTGATCTTTACGACCCGACCTCCTTCGTGTTCGACCTTAGTTCTAACGGCCCTCTTTATAGTTATTGGACTCTATGCGTCTACTATAGTGGGAATACCGTCTTTGACTTCTTGATTTCTCGGAGAACTATTTTCACTTTCTCCTCTCACTTTTTCAACCGAATTTCGAGTTGTAAGTCTTTTACTTCTAGTACCGTAGACCAGGGTAGTGAGGTACCCTTTATCTACCCTTTTGTCACCGACTGAAACAAAAATCCCCGAGGTTTTAGTGATGTCTACCACTAACGTCGGTACTTTAATTTTCTGCGAGTGAGGAACCTTCCTTTCAATGCTGGTTGGATTTATCGTATAAGTTTTCGTCTCTGCAATGAAACGGTTGTTTACAAGTAGATCAGTTCCGATACCAAAAAGGTCACCAGTACATACCTACACTCTCAACCTGACACTTCTTCCGACTCGCGACTTCTTAACTACGCAAACTTGACACCACATCCTCTTCTGAGAACTCTCAGGGAACCTGACGTTCCTCTAGGTTGGTCAGGTAGGATTTCCTCTAGTCAGGACCCACAAGTAACCATCCTGACTGCAACTTCGATTTTGAGGTTGTGAAACAGGTAGACTACGTTTCTCGACTGAATAAACTTTCTGGGTCTTTCTAACTCCCGTCCTCCTCTTCCCCCGTTGTCTCCTACTCTACCAACCTACCGTATTGACTGAGTTACCTGTACCTAAAGTCACCTGAGACCCTCAACCGCTACCTGTTCCTCCGGACCGTACGACGTCAAGTACCCCAGAGTTTCTCAACCTGTATTAACTCACTGACTTGACTTTACTTATGGTATACTCAAATGACTTACTGAAAAGTAGATAAATAGAGACAATTCTTATTTATATAATAGTTCCTTCTCTTCATTTTATGAAATCAATCTACTCAAAATGAATTGTGTATACTAATAATTTATATGGACCTTTTCTCTTTTTAATACGACAACGGTCGGAAACGTTTCGTGTAACAATTTTCATATTAGTAAAAGTTGTAAACAACTTTTAGAACATACTTATTTAATATAAGTATATAACATACTTATATAACAGAATCACTGTTCATAAACTTTGTAGAAACGTACCCAAAGACTCAATAGTAAAAATAGAAAATTTCATATTTTATAAATCATTTTTGTTTATATAAACAAAGAAAAACGGTATTTAACATAAAAGGGTTTTTGTTTCTAGTATTCGTTAAGACCTATAAACTTCTAAAGTTACTTAGAAAACGAATATTAATTTCTATATTTTAATCGAAGTAACGATATTTTCTGGTACTCAGTGTTGTGTATTCGAAGTTAAAGGTGGTTCGATATTCACTGAAGGTTTAAGTAACTATTAACTTGACTGATGGAAATAACGTGTCTCGTTAATATTCCGTTTAGTTGGTATTAGTAACGTTCTCTTCTTTGTCAACGAGTTCATATACACTATTCGGTTTTATTGTCAGGATCAAGGTGGGTCGAACTGATTCTCTATGAAAGAGAATCCAAGTGAAGTTTTCTTTTTCTACAAGAATGATATGTTACAGTAATGATCCTCAATGTCTAATCTTCAGAATGGAAGATAAACAACACCACTTATTACTACGTGAACGCACTTTGGTTTACGGGGGACATTAGCCAAAACCCATAAACGAAGAGAAAAGACTCATATGAAGACGTAAAGAGGGCATGACTAGTTAATGTTGATAACGAAAGACCCATCGACGTGTCGGAAGTATATGAAAGTAATTTGTCGAATAAACAAATATAGTAAAAGAAAAAGTAAACGTACTATTCGTCCTACTGAGGAGTTATATAAGGTGATAGGACTCAGGATTTTTATACGATGAAATGTGCCGTTTACGCAAAACGTCTACACGTCAATACTTGGAAAACTATACCTCTAGCAGGACATAATAATGAATCTACCTGAGTAACATTAGTGTCCTCGGGAATTGTTCTCTAGAAAGAGACCGACTTCGTCTTCTCTATGTCGTCTCTCCATACTTCATCCTCTCTCGAAATATATGGAAGTAGTAAAACTTCGAACTCTCCCCGTACCTTAATCTTTATCTTCACCGGAATTTCTCATCTCTCTTCGGAGGTTGACTGTCGATCGACCTTTATTCCCGGAGTCCGGATTACGGGGGTCTTTTAGGTAGAACGGTTGTCAAACTTACTCGAACTTTTCCCAAGAGGGATTGTCAGAGGTCTAATCTCTAGTCTGTACTTTTATAGAACACTCTCAGTCTCCTTTCCTTGAGATCGGTTGTGTGTGAAGACTGGGTACCTTGACTCACTTGTTTATACATAATAAAATTCGGTCATTTTGACACCATTAAACAATGAGATCGTACCTTTTAGTCTAAATCAAAATGTTTATTTGATATAAATGAAGAAACATCGTCTCTATTAAAAGAAAATAAGTACCACTATAGGAACCAGTTAAGATGACGGAAAGTGTATCCTCTACTAGTTATTTCAAATAACTAACTTATATTACGAGATAATAGAAGGTAGGAACTAGAGTAAAATTCAACTAAATAAATATTAGATAGACAAAAGTTCTTCCTATATTTCACTAAATGTTATTTTCGTTTATTTGATTCTGGATTTCTGTCTCTGTTTATTTTGTTTGATTATATATTTTCACCCTAATTTTGTATCGTATATGAATTGAACTATCTCGTTCATTATTACGACCTACGGTTTAAATGGTGACTCGTAGGGTATTCCGTTGTTTTTTCTTTAGTGTTAAAGAATATGTCGAGAGTGGTAGATCTTAATACTTTGATGGGTTAAGTAGTTCTTGGTACGAAAAGAATAAAATGTGTCGTAGATATGTATTTTTTGGTATCCGTCGAGAGTACCACACACTTTCGGCACGTCGTGTAAAAGGTAACCCCTACGGACCGACGTCCCACGTCCCGTACGCCACCCTTGTTTTGGTTCTTAGATTTGACCAGATGAACGACTATCTGGACCGACGCGTGAGTCCGGTCGAGACACACACGTTGGTCCAATTTTCGGGTCGCGGAGTCCCGGGGTCCCTTCTGCAACCCGACTGAATGGAAAGGGTCAGATTTTTACCTTACTGCTGGATCCCGAAAACCACTGTCTCACACACCGAGATTTCGTGTACAAGGTCGAAAGAACGCACAAATCGAATTCAAAACACTCACGTAACGATAAATAGGGTACTTTAATACACATGTTGTGAGACGAAACATTGACGTGAACATAATAGTGTAAAAAGACAATGGTGGGTAAAGTACAATCGACGTAACAATCAGTCGAATATTAATTTAATTGGCACTTAGTAAAATCGCCGTACACTTCGCCATTGATCAGGTAAAACACCAGAAAACTGTGTGACAAAAATATTAAATGTAGTAACCGATTAATCAACTATAAATTTTATATTTTATAAATATTTTATATATTTTGGTTGAGACACCAAAGTACGAACTAAAGAAAGGTTCATAAACATTTTCTTGTCAAGACATATACAAAGGGAACGACAACCTCAAGAGACTGCCACACAGACGAAAGTAGTAACCAAAACTAAAGGACAGAGTAGGACAACAGACGAATCAACAGTAGTTAGGTCTTGGGAGGGGGTGGGGGGCGGGGTCCCGACATCAAATGGATAGGTAGAGGGAAGGGGCCAGGGGGGTGAACGAGACCAGTATCGGTTCGAAACCAGGTGTCACACAGGGGGTCCAAACACGAAACAGAAGTACAGAGTAATTTATCACAAAAAGGGGGTATCGTCATTCAAACTTAATCACATAGTGATACGTCAATGTCCTCTTCCGTTCCCGTTGGGTGAGGTCATGAGAACGGACCTTTTAGGGTACCTACCTCCTCGGACCATCCGACGTCAGGTACCCCAACGTGTCTCAACCTGTACTGACTTCACTGAATCGTCGTCGTATGTATTTTTTGTGACTCTTAGTATTACTTTTGAGAAGGTGTTACGTACCGACTCCCTAATGTATATGAATATAAAGAGTACAGTCAGGATGAATATCGATCTACATAATAAATTTACAAAGGAAAAAAAAAAAAAAAGTCATTCGTGTTAAATCTATTCGGTCTCACTATGTCAAATGGTTTTGTTGGTCTAATACGAATCCTTTAGGACCTGTATATTTGTACAGGTAACAGTAAAGGGAAGTTCCAACTGAGAACGTCCTTTGTCTTTAGTTCTACGAACGAGTCCAGGGTTTGATTGACAGTTATAAGTGGTTATCTTATTAGACGTCAAAGAGTCGGGTTCCGAGGAATATGTGTCTCTAATGGTTCCTGTCCAGGAGTACCGTTGTATTTATGTGTTGGTACACTTACTAATAACGGTACTTGGGACCTGATGTGTCTCCTCTTTGTTACCAAGTGTGAAATTCGTCTACTGACCTTTACATGTACGAGTTGAATGAAGTAAACTTCTGTTTAAATTTAGTAAAGTAGGAGTTTATGTAAGAACAAACTGGGGGTTTAGTGAAAGTCTAAGAAGTTTAATGAATAAATTATGAAAATAGTATCCATCCCCGGGATGGCGGTCCACACACTCCAGTCTGTATTCGTCCAGTCGAATACGTCGCAAGTGTCAATTTATCAGTATAAGGTTTCTTCCAGAAGTAGAGGAAGTAAAGACTCCCTCGTTCTTAAATTTATAAAACCACAAACTGTACAAAATTTAGTAAAGAAAGAAAAATTTCACAACTAGAACAGTCGAAGTGGTTTCCGTGACTTACATGGACAAAATAAAGATGACAAATTTGAATGTCATAAACGGTAGAGGGTAATTTATACTTAGATTACAAGAAAGTGACTCCGGTCACGACAGATTTGGACAACTGACTATTTGAGGATTATTACTTCGTAAAAGAAGGTTCCTCGTTCGTAGCAAATTAAAGTTCCGACGTTAGTTGTAGACGTCACTAAAACCTCGGGGGTTTTATTTTTCAGAGAATGTGAAGGGTGATAAAGGGGTAGATAAATGGTACTTCACTACCCCGGTCTACGGTACCAGAAACAAAAGACTTATAACTCGAAATTCGGTTTAAAAAGTGAGAGGAGAAAGTGAAAGTAGTTCTCCGAGAAATCAAGAAGAAGCGAAAGACGGTATTCCCACCACAGTAGACGTACAGACTCCAATAACTATAAAGAGGACCGTTAGAACTAAGGTCGAACACGAAGAAAGTCGGGTCGTAAAACGTGTTACATGAGACGTATCTTTAATTTATTCGGGCCACTGTTATATGTCGGAACTGCATGAGGAAAAGGATAAACCTTGGTCAGACAACAAGGTACAGGTCAAGATTGACAACGAAGGACCGGACGTATGTCTAAAGAGTTCTCCGTCCAATCCACCAGACCATAAGGGTAGAGAAAGTCTTAAAAGGTGTCAAATAACACTAGGTGTGTCAGTTTCCGAAACCGTCTCAGTTATTTCGTCTTTATCTACAAAAAGACCTTGAGGAAACGAAAAAGTTACTAGGTCGCCTACAACCGATAAACTAGAGACCACGGAGACGGAAAAGATTTACGTCGAACTACTAGACCTTCAAGTGCCATATTTATTTATGAAGTGCATATTTATTTACTTACTTAGTTATTAGTTATTTGATTTAAGTATACTTCTTTGTATGGATTATGAACTGATATACGACTCCCATTTTGGTTCTGAAAGCTGATATCGACAATTTAGTCTCACTACCCTTTCCCTGTTTCTTTGTAACCATACCATTTGTCATCGAACTTATAGATGAAGACGAATACACCCGAAATGAGCTTACCCAAACTTTGTACAGTCTGTACCTTTCTGTCGTAAAGATTCCGTTGGAAGCATACATACATACCGTGTCAAGGTTTCGTTCGTCTTACTTTCTTATTCACGTACTTACTTACGTTACTATATTTTGTAATTCGTCTTTTTTACTAAGAGGTTTCATTATTTTTTATACTTTCGTGTCTTTTACCGTAAGAGTGAAAAAAAGGGGAAATTAAGTCCCCAAGATCGTAATTTTTGTTGTTTTTTACTTTTAGATAGAACACTTTGAAAAAAATAGTGGTGATTTGGTTTATCGAAATAAACAAACAAAATAAAAGAATAAATGAAACTTACCATCAAGAATTATCTCAAAATAGGACCGTCTCTTTCATTGACGAACACGGGATTTTATTTATAACAATGGAGAGGACTTTTCAATTTGAATTCTTGTGTAATATCCAAGGTTGCCGTTATATAAGACTCCCTAGGTAGTGAGTTGGTCCTTCGGATAAACGGTTTAATCTCGAGACTACCAAGGTTAATATCATGTCTGTAAAGTAACGGTTTAGTACGTAAGTTAAAAGTTATTACTATTTCCTTATACAATCAATTCAAGTTGTCTTAGAAATGTCGGATCTTAAAAAGTACGTGAATTCATAAGATGAATACACGTGTGTTAAATAAAAAAATATAAAAAGTAAATTGACGGTATTAAAAGTTTGTCAAAAACTATGTTGTGTTATTTAGTTTTAAATTCTCGATCTATTCGAGGTTGCCTCTAGGTAAAAGGTACTAACACTATGCAGAAAACTTCTTTCTTTCTTTCGTTATTTTTGATTTTCTTTGTTATACATTCATAGTCATATCAAACTCTCGAAATGGTATAACTTGTCTATGTTATTACACAATATAATGATAATATCTTTACGTCAAATTGATTAGTATACAGTAAATTAAAGACTAAACGTAATATCTTGAAACATATAATTTCGTCACTTCTATCTCTGGTCTCCAAAGAAGTTCAGTCTCAATAAAATTAGTAGAAAGACAGATGAAGTAAACAACATTTCATGGATCATTGAAAGATTGTCAAATCAAAGAAGAAGACATTTGACTTCTAAATAAACCCTAAATGGAATAATGTAAAAATTCCCTCAATTTTATTAATCGTGTATATTACTGTGACATCTTATGACTTACGTGTCGTTTACAGTTATTTAGAACTAGTGATTGTAAAATACTAAAAAACAAAATTACGATGACAACGACGATTCAACGAAGTCAGCACAGGCTGAAACACGCTGGGGTATCTACCGTCGAGTGGTCCGAGGGGGTAGGGACCCTAAGAGGTCCGTTCTTATGACCTCACCCAACAGTCAAAGAAGAGGTTAAGTGTTTTCACTTTTCAAAATAATAATAATTGTGAAATACCAAATAATAATATTATTTGGTATAATAAGTATCATATGTATCATAAGTGTATGATTACATTAACTAACCCATCTTAATGACAGTAGCACTAGTAGTCGTTACGTATTAACAACTCTTAGATAATTGACATCCTATAAATCGTGATAACTGAAAAAAAATTTTAGATACCGAATTATTAACAGTCTTTATCTTTTGACACACGAAACCTGTGATCTTACCTACACTGTCTCCTTCCCTGAAAGGAACTTCAGTACCATAGTTCTACCATTAAAGTAGGTAGAGTGTTTGGTCGACACACTAATACTTTTTTTACAATGTTAGAGACCTTAAACAGTAGGAATCTATAATGGTTTTTTTTTTTTTTTGATTAACTTACTTCTCTAGACAGATATTTATATACATACTTCGAAGAATGTTCCAGTTCTACAAACGTTCCTTTCTGATCTTCCATTTTAAATGTAATATTGACTATGTATCTGGAGTTTAATCGGTCTTGTCTTTTCCATTAAGTAATCTTCAAACAAAGTATCCAGACTACTAATATCCATTACTATCGATCAAAAATGTGGACTCTTGTCCATAGAGTCTTAACTCTGATTAGGGTCGTTCTGTCTTGTAAACATAGACTTACAAGGTGACCTCATGCAAATGGTGTATGAGGTGACCCGCAAAGAACGTAAACGTGACCCCATTAAGTAGAGGTATTAGTAATTATTGAAGAGGGTAATTTAAATAATTATATTAGTTCCTTGACTATTAGTTTAAGACTGTCGAATCGAAGGTAAAAGAGAGTAGATCTTTTGTCATATAAAGATAACTCAAGTATTGTATTGAGTCTTCCCTATTATAAAAGGAGTAACTTGATAATCGGGACATTTGACCGATATAAAAGAATTTTTAATTCAAATTTTCATATATTAATGTTTACGAAGGTAAGGTAGAAACTATCAGACCTAGTTATCGAACAAATAGAAGACTATTTGTCTTTATCTTTTGAGTTTTTTTGTTTTGGACGAATACCTTTAATTTTCAAAGTTAATCTTTTGTGTTAAACACTGACAAATTAGGAAAGATGACTAAAAGGACAGTCGTGAGTCTTGTTCCCAAAAGTTTATATACTTGGTTAGACTCCCTTTATTTAATTAAGGGATTATTGATCTCGAATTATTAAAGAGTTCATAATAAAGAGAGGTATTTAATCATTATTAATATTGTCTCTTATAAATTAACGAACTTTTAGAAAGTACTCATATAAAAAAACGGGAAAATGAAGGGCAGAGTTTTACAATGAAGTCAACTTAATTGAACGAAGTTTTTACTTATCGATGAGTTTCGTAATTAAAACACTATATTACGTATGTAAGATTTACTTTAGTCGACAGGTAAAAGAGGTCCTCGATCATAATAGAGACCAATCCTAGTATTAAGATTACATTAACTAATTAATGAAAAATAATATTTTATACTTTTATAAAGAGGTCTTTACGTTCGTTAATTAGAGACAGTTAGAAGAATTGACAACGTAATATAAAGTAATGTCTCTTCATCGTCCTAATTAAATTGGTCATAAGATATTACCTATCATCTGTACACCTAGTGTTGCTTGAGACCTTTTAAGAATTTCGCTACCCTTATGGTCTGGTGGACTAGATGGAGAACTCTTTGGACATACGTCCAGTCCTTTGTTGTCAATCTTACCCTGTACTTTGTTCTCTGACCAAGGTTTATCCTTTTCCTCATGCAGTTCCGACATATAACAGTGACACGAATAAATCGAATATACGTCTCATGTAGTACTCTTTACGACCCGACCTACTTCGTATTTGACCTTATTTCTGACGACCCTCTTGATAGTTATTGGAGTCTATACGTCTACTATGGTGGGATTACCGTCTTTCACTTCTTCTTGATTTCTCGGAGAACTATTTTCACTTTCTCCTCTCACTTTTTCAACCGAATTTCGAGTTGTAAGTCTCTTGATTCTAGTACCATGTACCAGGGTAGTGAAGTACTTTTTATCTACCCTTTTGTCACCTTTGTCACCGACTGAAATAAAACCCCCCGAGGTTTTAGTGACATCTACTACTGACGTCGGTACTTTAATTTTCTGCGAACGAGGAACCTTCCTTTCAATACTAGTTTGATCTGTCGTATAATTTTTCGTCTCTGTAATGAAACGATTGTTTCGAGACAGATCAGTTTCGATACCAGAAAGGTCATCAGTACATACCTACACTCTCAACCTGACACTTCTTTAGACTCGTAGCTTCTTAACTACGAAAACTTAATACCAAAACCTCTTCTGAGAACTCTTAGGGAACCTGACGTTCCTCTAGGTTGGTCAGGTAAGATTTCCTCTAGTCAGGACTTACAAGTAACCCTCCTGACTACGACTTCGACTTTGTGGTTATGAAACCGGTGGTCTACACTTCTTGACTGAGTAAACTTTTCTGGGACTACGACCCTTTCTAACTTCCACCCTCCTCTTCCCCTGTTGTCTCCCGCTCTATCAACCTACCGTAGTGGCTGAGTTACCTGTATTCAAACTGACTTGAGGCCCTCAACCGCTACCTGTCCCTCCGGACAACGTCTCAGTTTGTACTGACTCGCTGACTTGACTTTATTTGACTAAACTTGACGTTATTTTTAGTAACACTTAGTAGTGGTACATGAATATATAGTTATGACTACTACCCACTTTTATAATCTTATATTAAAGACCCAATTTTAATGTAAAATCAAAACTATATATTTTGGTTTAAAGAGTTATATAGTCGTGGATTGAGAGGATGTATATCGTATACACCTATGGTCAAAATAGTTTATGATTTGTCGAGTCATAGAAAAATAGTACGTGGGTCTGTGTCTTTCAAAGTAAGTACAAAATTAGAAAGTCGGAAGACTTATTAATTTTTCATGATCCCCACTGTAGTAGTTGAGTTACCTGTACGCAAACTCGTTCGAGAGTCTCAACCACTACCTGTCCCTTCGGACCGTACGACGTCAGGTACGTCAGCGTTTCTCAGTCTGTGTTGACTCGTTGACTTGACTGACTTGACTGAACTCCCCTCTTTTTCAACAAGGATATTAAAAAGAGGTGCATAAAGGAAAGAAGTACTCAATACATAAATAAGGAGACGAGATTTTTAAACAAAATGAGATTTTGAAAGATTCAGGTACTTTCTTTATTCAAGTAAAAAAAAAATTCTTTTCGATGACGGGTTTATGAAGGAAACTTACGGTCGACTAAATAAAGACTGTTGTTTTAAGGTAAGAATACTTACCGTTATAAGAGTATGTCATAATTAAAGAAATATTTTAAAACCTTTACTTTGTAAAAATATTTCTTTTCTTTGACTTTGATTATTAATACGTTAAAAAAGTCCGATTGTATCTTAGAATGGAACCTACTCCCTGTAGAGGAGGGGGGTGGGAAGGACTAGAAGTCGCACCCTACCGAGGAGATCCGGGAGGACGCGGACACGTCGGTGGTGAGGAACCCGCACACCAACGAGGAAGACCGGCGACGGGGACCGGAGCCTGCGCCCCACCGAGGAGAGCCGGCAGCGGGGCTGGAAGCTGTTAGGTTCAGATACGGGGTTGGTCATTGCGACTTCTTCGACTTCAACTTGTCAAGATACTTCTGGATATTCTGGAAAATCTTGATTGTGAGTTTTTTCTACAGGAAAAGTAATATCCCCTGACCTTACGTTTTCATCCTTCAGTTCTTTGTGGACCTCATTGTCCGTTTAAACCGGAACCTTACGTCTTACTTCGTCCCGTTTCTGATTATCTCTAAACGGTTCTATTACGTGACCAGTATCGTTTGTGGGAGAAGGTTGTTGTGTTCTCTTCTGAGATGTGTACCTGTAGTGGTCTACCAGTTTGGCTTTACTCTAACTAATGTAAGAGACGTCGTTTTCTACCTCTTCGAGATATGTCAGTTGTTTTTGTTCTGGTCCTCAACTGACACCGAGTCTAGTACTTGAGGAATAACGGTTTAAGTCTAAATTTAACTTCTTTCGTCTCTTTTGGTGATCTGGTAAGTCCACACTGGATTTAGTTTAAGGAATACTAATATGTCACCTTCACTCTTTATCTAAATTCCCGGATCTAGACTATCTATCTCACGGACTACTTGATACCTTACTCCAAGCACTGTAACATGTCCTCTGTCCCTAGTTCTAGTAGGGGTACCTTTCTTTCCGTTTTTTCGTTTTACCGACAGACCCCTTCGGAATGTTTGTAGACACTTTTCTTCTTTTCACTTTTCGTTTCCTCTTTTCCTTTCTATATTCGTAGACTTTCGTCTCAAGGTTTCTTATCGGTCTTCTCTATTCTTTCGGAAGAAGTCGCTAGTTACGTTTCTTTATCTCCTTTTGTTGTCTTACCCTTTCTGATCTCTAGAGAAGTTCTTTTAAGCTCTATAGTTCCCTTACAAAGTACGTTTCTACCCGAGCTATTTCCTGTCTTTACCATACCTGGATTGTCTTCGTCTTCTATAATTCTTCTCTACCGTTCTTATGTGTCTTGACATGTTTTTCCTAGAAGTACTGGGCCTATTAGTGTTACCACACTAGTGAGTAGATCTTGGTCTGTAGAACCTTACACTTCAGTTCACCCGGATTCTTTCGTAGTGACACTTGTTTCGATCACCTACACTACCTTAAGGTCATCTCGATAAAGTTTATGACTTTCTACGGCAGTTTCACGACGTGAGTTATACGGTCGTTTAAACCTTTTGAGTCGTTACCGGTGTCCGGTCAAAAGTGAGGTTAGGGTTTCTTTCCTTTACGGTTTCTTACGAGTTTGATGGCGTGTTAACGTGAGTAGAGTGTACCATCATTTCATTACGAGTTTTAAGAGGTTCGGTCCGAAGTCGTTATGCACTTGGCACTTGAAGGACTACAAGGTCGACCAAAATCTTTTCCGTCTCCTTGGTCTCTAGTTTAACGGTTGTAGGCGACCTTTTTCGTTCTCTCAAGGTCTTTTTGTATATAGAGACGAAATAACTGATACGGTTTCGGAAACTGACACACCTAGTGTTATTTGACACCTTTTAAGACTTTCTCTACCCTTATGGTCTGGTGGATTGGACGGAGAACTCTTTAGACATACGTCGAGTCCTTCGTTGTCAATCTTGACCTGTACCTTGTTGTCTTACCAAGGTTTATCCTTTTCCTCATGCAGTTCCGACATATAACGGTGGGACGAATAAATTGAAGATACGTCCCATGTAGTACTCTTTGTGACCCGACCTTCTTTGTATTCGACCTTAGTTCTAACGGCCCTCTTTATAGTTATTGGAGTCTATACGTCTACTGTGGTGGGAATACCGTCTTTCACTTCTCCTTGATTTTTCGGAGAACTACTTTCACTTTCTCCTCTCACTTTTTCAACCGAATTTCAAGTTGTAAGTCTTTTACTTCTAGTACTGTAGGTCAGGGTAGTGAGGTACCCTTTATCTACCTCTTTGTCACCTTTGTCACAGTCTGAAATAAAACCCCCCGAGGTTTTAGTGACGTCTACCACTGACGTCGGTACTTTAATTTTCTGCGAACGAGGAACCTTCTTTTAATACTGGTTGGATCTATCGTATAACTTTTCGTCTCTATAATGAAACGGGTGATTCCAGGTAGATCAGTTCCGATACCAAAAAGGTCATCAGTACACCTACACTCTCAACCTGACACTTCTTTCGACTCACGACTTCTTAACTACGAAAACTTGGCACCACAACCTCTTCTGAGAACTCTCAGGGAACCTGACGTTCCTCTAGGTTGGTCAAGTAAGACTTCCTCTAGTTGAGACCCTAAAGAAACCTTCCTTACTACGATTTCGACTGTGAGGTCATGAAACCGGTGGAGTACACTTCTCAACTGAGGAACCTTTATTGAAACTACGACCCTCCCTAACCCCCGTCCTCTTCTTCCCCTGTTCCCTCCTACTCTACCGACCTACCGTAGTGACTGAGCTACCTGTGCTCAGACCCACTTGAGGCCCTCAACCACTACCTGTCCCTCCGGACCTCACGACACTAAGTACCCCAACCTTTCTCAGCCTGTACTGACTCGCTGACTTGACTTGACTTGTATCTTAGATTGTTGTAGAAAACCTCTACCTAATTGTGAAATAGTTAACCAGGAAAAAAACAAAGTTTTTCATGTCGTTCCCTATTTTGTAAATTACTTTATAATATAGATCTCAAAGTATAATAACTTTTTTTATCCTGAAAACCCATAATGTGTTAGATCCACTCCTTAAAAGTGTTAACGGTTATACTACAAAATGTTTATTTAGTAAGAAAAATGTCTATGTTCAGACACTTCTCTAAATTCTACTTCCTTCTTCTCACATTTAAGTTTTAGACATGGTCTAAGAAACGTAAACGGGGATTCAGTTCGAATACTTATATGTATACCCTATACTTATCCATATACATCGTGACTCCTCTTTAGGTCATTTTCTTTGTATAATAAGTAATTACATCTCAGTTTCCTTACAACTCTGGACATGTACGAAAGAGGGTTAGTGACGGTTGACGATGTTTATCTATCTTTTATACACTAAAGTCTTCATCTATAGTTTTCTTGTGTCAGGTGGTAAGAGTGATAATCCGTAAAGATCAAAATGTTTGTTCATGTTATAGATAAATCCAAGGTCTTTTTTTTCAATTATTTAATGTTCAAATGGTTTGTTCTGACACTTTTTTTCTTTACAGAGACACGGTTTTCTTTCCCTTTACCTTATCAGTGACTCTTTACTTTTCCTTTTTCTTTACACCCCAACCAAATTTTCCTCTCCTTATTTACCTTCAAACCTAGAAGGGGTCTACAAACCTCTTTCAAAGGTGTTTGGGGTTTCCTGAGGTTTCGACACCGATTTCAAGGTGATAGAGGGTTCACAGTGATTCGGAAGCCCCAAAAATACGTAAGGATTTGTCTACGGGAACATTATGACAGGAGTTTGTTCCCTTTCGATATGACCTTAAAACTGTTCAGACTTACTAAGAATTTGTGCTTTCCGACGTTTCTAACAAAGAGGTAATTATGTGTCGACGAAACCTGTATCCTGTCGACTCAGGTTTTGTCAGAACTCTTGTTCGACGAAGAAGTTCAGTGGACGATATGGGAGTAGAAGTTTAGAGAGAGACGGTGTGTTCCTCATACACACCGTTTACACTTCGTTAAAGTTGACGTTTAAGGTAAACCGGAGAAAGGGTATTTTCACCCATGTTCTAGGTTAAAACCTATAAGTTTAAGACGTATAAATATGACTCCAAAAAAAGTCAAAAATAAAACTAACACGAAATACATCTATTACGACATAAAATATAAAATATACATTAGAAGTCGGAAGAGGGAGAGATTGGATCGTCATGTTCTACGATCAGAACTGAAAAAGGGAGAATTATAAGATTTGAACCAACCCTTCTAGAAATCGAAAGTGTCACGCAAGAAGGATCTAGTCCCGGTTAGAAGTGTGACTAATACTTTCTTAATTCCTTGAGGTATTAATGTACGAATCCCTACTATTCACCGTCAAACTTTTTAACCACTTTTAGTTTGTTTTTACGTTGTACGAGATGTAAGTCTGTGTCTATAATCAAAACCGAAACGATGAGTAAACCGGTTCATTTTAGGAGTGGAACGAATTTAGAGTCAAAAGAGTAGACGTTTTAGTTCAATTTACGTTAGCATGTCGGGTACAATGACGCGAAACACACATAAGTGTAATAGGAGGTAATAATTTAAATAAATAGTGAATAAATTATTCACACACCCTCTGTATATAACACTTCTACTCCTAGTGTTTTTATTTCGTCCATTTTCATGGAATTTTTTCCAATTCGTATTAAGTCTATAACGATACTGGTGTTGAAGTCGGTAATGACACGTTGATGACTCGTTGTCCTTAAGATAGTAGAAGTTTCATCCCGAGTGCACGCGTGCGTGTGTGTGTGTGTGTGTGTGATTATCAACGTAACATAGTAAGGACCATGTTGGTCCGAGATGAAGTCGGTATATTATCCAAGTCAAGTGTCAGTCCCGATAATCCCGAAGGGGCTACCGGGTCGACCGTTTCTTAGACCGACGTTACGTCCTCTGTGTCCTCTAAGTCCAAACTAAGGTCCCAAGCCTCCTTGGAGACCTCCTCCCGTACAGTTGGGTGAAGTCATAAGAACGGACCTCTTAGGGAACCTGATTACTCTGACTGTCAGATGTCAGGTTTCCCAGTGTTTCTCACTCTGTACTGATATTCTGATTTTAAATTGAATCCGATGGGTATTACCCAAAGGGACAGAAGTGACGATTGGTGAACTTCATTTCGACAATTTCAGTTGTCGAAATAGGAAGAGGATAGTCTTTCCGATTCTTCTTCTCTATAGTGTCTCAAAATGACTGGTGGAAAGAAAAGAGAGAGAGGGATGGAAGGTGTACGTATCTATAGACTAAAACCGTCAACGAGTGAGCTTATAAAGTCTACTACTGGTTATTCCTCGAGAATAGGTAGAGTATCAGTGACACGTGGAACCAGTAGACAAGGATGAAACTCCTTTATTTTTATAAGTATCAGGTCACTATATCTTATGTCAGTCGTCAGTCTGTATCAAAAAATGAAAATAAACAACTTTCTTGTGAACTTGTGGATAATGCTCTAAAATACAATATTAACTAAAAAGTAATATACGAGGACACAATTGTAACCATGTTTTCCGTCTCAGTTAAGAAAGACGTATAAGCCCGGTAAGTGAAAGGAGTAGGTAAACCTACTCCGATGAAACGTTTCTTGTAACTAAAGAATTTTGTAACTAAAACAAGAACTATTTCATTCGTGTATATGTTAATTTTGTTGTAAAATCATAATATCTTCATACCTCCATAACTAATGTTGATTATACCTCACCTTATGTATCGACAGAAGATCAAAACAACCTAATCTTTACATAAAAGTTCTATTTTCTAGAATCCATAAAATATTATTGAACCATAATCTACAAAATTTTAAGTATTAAGATTACGAAAATTTTTGGTATACAGATGTAAGAAATGGACTTTACCTTTAATTCCTGACTATTGTAGGGTAAAAGACGTAAATAT
This sequence comes from Capra ibex, assembly GCA_006410555.1. NCBI lineage: Eukaryota > Metazoa > Chordata > Mammalia > Artiodactyla > Bovidae > Capra > Capra ibex. The sequence continues at coordinate 25,328,610 of SJYO01046538.1, read as the reverse complement.
ATTGATCAATCATATATTGAAATATGATCATGGAAGATATATGGAGGAGAATATACGAAATATATATTTTCGTACTGTTTTTACATTCCTCTTTTCTCAGTCTAGTTCTGTTATTTTTATTTTAATTTCATTTTTGGTGGTTTTCAGATTCCTGTCCTATGTTTCCACGTTAAGGTGACTGGAATCAAGTCCTCGTTTGCATTTTCCACACCCTACATTATAATACTTTACGTTTTAAAGAACAGTGATATAACGAAAGACACGTCTTATTTTCGTAAGAATGCTTGATATGTATGTATGTATGTGTGTGTGTGTGTGTGTGTGTGTGTGTGTGTCTGTGTGGTCTACGTAGAAAATCAGACAGTGACCGGGACTGACCGTATACTACCGACTTCTATTTCTCTTCATAGTCCTGATGATTATTACTGACCTATGTAGGAGAGGTACGAGTGACAGAGGTTATTATCAATATGACTAAAGACCCATTTTTAAAAGACCTGAACTCTGACCCTGTCCTAATACTTTTCTACGAAGTTTCTTCTACGGTTCATCGTCGTTTTAAAGGTAATAATCCATTAAGTCAGGTCCTTTGGTAGGACTAAGAATGTGTGTCGAAGTGTATCAAAGTGTCCAATGATGTCAATCATTAATCTTTAAGTTTCTACCCCGTCCTACTTTAGGACTTTTATCCTTAAATGTTGTACACCTGTTCCCTATATACATATATAAAGGGTTTAACCTTCTTTTGTTACGGATTAAAAAAAAACATTGTTATGTCTCCTAAAAATAAATAAATAAATAATAAAAAAATACTATAATATATAAAAAACTAAGTATGATAGTAATCATACCAATGAGGTTTCGAGTTAACAACTGACAATAAGGTTTTATGTTTATTGACCCTAAAGTTTTAAAATTTAGTAAGTTTATCGAGATTTAAATTAACTTCATCGGTAAAGAATCGTTCTTTATATTTGGGTAGAGAAATATCGATGACCCAATCTCGAGATGTATTCCGGGTCGGTGTACGTGTGTGTAATCGGAAGACGTAGGTCAGTTCCATCGTCTTGTACGGTGAGATTACGTAGACGTTCATAACGAGGGAGACGAAAGTTACACAAAAGTAGTCAAAAGACACACAACTTAGGGTGGGTGGTAAGTTTTAAGTCGATTTGATTGTAAAGGGTAACCTTTGGAAGGTATTGTTAAAAGGAAGGACACTTCTCTCTCTGAAGATTTAATACTTTCTTGATAACTCCATCGACGGTATCTTTCTGTATCCGTTTTGGAAGACCCCCAAGTCTAATCTGTCTAGTAAAGAGTGAGGTCACCAAAAGATAGGTTGAAGTATGTATATGATCAAAAACTCGAAACCTCTAAACTATTCACCCTTTCTTCCATGTTAACATTTCTGTCTTCGCATTTTCCCTCTCTATTGTCACTTTCCTTCTAACTGTAGTCGGATTCCTTAAATGTGACACTAGAACTCAATCACTCCCTTACGTCTGATAATACTTCGTCCCCTGTTTGACTTACTGTTAATAGGATATCTTTATAATTATAATATATATTTACGTTTTAAATAAATATATTCTTTCGTATGTAATGTTAATACTTCTAGTCTGTTTATTAATGGTAGTATCATGTCCTTTTACACAGGGGTTGTTCCTATTACAACTTTAGATACCCCATTTTAAAGGTTTACAAAGTCTTTGACTTATTTACCCTACATAGTAAAATAATCTACACTTAACCCCTCTCTCTATCTACTCAAATCAACAACAGTGTCTTAAAGTAAATACGACAGTACATGATAATCTCCCCTGACCCTTCTTTGACCTTTACGTCAGGATTTCAAATCCTCTCTTGAAGTCCGACTCTGTCTGTCCATCTATTTATCTGTTTTAATATGTTTTATAATATATATCGTATATATACATGTACTATCATCAAAACATCACTTTTACTCCTTAATATCTGTCTACACGTACATACACTCTCTCTGTCTGTCTCTCCGTTTATCCCTTTCTCGGTTCCCATATCTTTTTGTCTTCGGTTTCGTCCTCTCGTTGATGATAGTTGCGATAAGTTACAGGTTCCTTGGTAGGTAATAATTATCTTATAAAATTCATTCAACAACTCTGTCTGAATCTTAAAAACAGAGACTTAATATTTAATAGAGAGAAAACTATGGTGACAGGTCATAGTGTAGGGGAGAAATTCTTAATATCCAAACGAGACCATAAACTCCGGAGCCAGTATTTAAAGAAGACCCGATACTCTTTCCAATTAAGCTGCATGCCAGAGTGGGAAGAAACATCGGTGGATTTACGTAGCCTTTTACCACACTCTCCACCATTCACCCTTTTCTGAACGTTTGTATACTTTTACAATCCATCAATCTTTTCCATTTTTCTCAGGTCTTACCGTCACCGATTTTCTGTTCCTACCCTTTTCGGCCACTTTTATCTTGTTTCCCTCTAGGTCCCGGACCTCACTCCTGGAACCCATCTTGTTCGTGAGGACCGATCGGGTTAAATGTATCCCGTCCGAGTCCCCCTCCTCTTTTTTGTATATTTTTCTCCTCGGTTTCCCGGCCCCCAGAGAGAAGAGAAGCGCAGGAAACCCATCCGTATTGGAGTGCGGAGCTACTACATAAAAGGAAGTAAAAGATTTATTTTGACTCTATATTGAGTCTCGATATTGTGACTAGACAGGTTCTCGACACTGTGCCAAACAAACTCCCGACGTTGCGACCAGGTAGTAAAGTTTAAAAACAACACTACTCTGTCTTGACTCCTTTAATGTATAAGGGGGCTGTCTTTCTGGTTATGGTTCAACTATACTTTTACATACATGTATATCAAGTAAAATTGTTATTCTTGTATATGTTAATATTAAGTAAAAATATACTCTGTAGGTTTTACTTACAGAACTAATACAAACACAGTTAAAATAGTGACTTCAAAAGGTTTAAATGGGGTTCTTACGAACAAAAATTTTATTCTAGTTAGTCTCATGTACTAAACCCTTCAGACGATATACTGTACGTATGTTTAATTCTACTCTATTTGGATTTAGTTTTCTTCTTCTTTAAATAAAATGAAAACGTTTTAGATTATAGATCTCAGAATTTACGGGACTGAGGTAATGTAAGTAGTTGTGTAAATGAACAAGACTTTAGTATTACGTACGTATCTTGATATCGATATATCTTCTTTTTTTTTATTACCCAAATAATTTCGATTTCCCAAAATTTTAAAAAATTACATACCTTATATTATATGGTTATTAAGTTTAGTTTAAAAACCTTGAAAGTTTGTTACATAAAATTAAAATTATGACACATACCCAATCACAAAGTTAGAATAATAGTATTATAAACAAACTGTAATGTAAAGAGGAATTTGAAGGAGTGTTCCATTAAGTCTATTAAACACACCCATTTTTATTTTGTATGAGACGAGGTAATCGGGAAATGTCAAGACGTTCCGTAACATTATCCGGGATGCCTTGATATGTCATCTTAATTGGAAGGAAAATGTCGGAGAGGGTTAAAACATAAGTTCGACCAACTAGGGGTCTCTCACCGAGTCGACAATCGACCACCGAATACGGTAAATATCTTTATGTAAATGTCTCAATTAAGGACGAGTCCTGTTGTAGTACGACGTAGGTAAAGTATTATAAAAGGAGAAACTCAAAAGGATTCAAAAGTTTATGACAGTAGTTTTAGAGAAACCCCGGGTCCGTTCAGTGAAACTGTAAATGTGTTTTTGTTCTTTCAAAATCTGTGTTTCACACGATTTGTGTTATAAACCTCAGAATTTAAATATTATCACTATATATATATATTAATAACGAAATTTTATGGCAATCAGTGTGAGGGACGACGAACAGAATAATATGACAGTCTAAAAGTTCGTTCGGAGTAAAACTCTATTTTATAGTATATGGATTAAAAGAGATGTTCAACCTCCGTTTATTCTAATTTATGACGCTTTCTTTCGTTGAATTGAATCCTGTTAAGGTTTTGATCGTCTCTCTCTGTCTCTATCTCTTCTAAGTCTACTCATAATGGAATCAAGATATGGAAACTATGTATATTATTACTAGTGACACGTAATGAAGTGTTTCATCTTTTTCTCATGATAAGGGTTATTAAATCGTTCCTTCGTAAACAGAAGTTGATATTTGTAATTCCCTGAAACCTTAAATCTTTTTATATTGACATTACTATCACTGTCATTGTGAAAATGACACTTACTGATTCTTTTTAGGGGTTTACCTTACCACGAGTGTACGCACCGAATGTATGATACTAAGTACAATGACTTTTAATTCATTACCACCAACTTGTTGTCTTTTGTTTAACCTTCTTTCTTCTTTCCTCACTCTCATTAACACACACGAAGATACTTACCCTTTTTCTACTACTCTTGACCCTTGACATAGAAAAAAGGTATGACTTTTTAAAATTAACACTTTATAAATTAAACCAGATCAAAAGTCTTTTAAATGATAAAATACGACCTTAATACAATCTAATAATGTAATATAAATATACGTAATATAACACGTATATATATATATTTTCTAATATAAAAGAAGTCAGTCATGTAGGGAGTCTTCCAACTTAATATACAAAATTACGTGGAAAAGAATACATGTAAATGGAGGAGGAGTGTATATATTGTCGTTAAGGATAGTTTCAATATTCCTTATACAATGAGATTTACATATTTTTTGTTAGAATCGTGACGTCAATCAATCTTGTAAAGATTAGAACCGTTCTATTCATGTCTAAGTTTTTGTTAATAAAATGATTTATTAAAGGGTCTACTCATTCTTCGATTGTCAGATGTAACACCACTCACAAAATTAATTTCTAGAATTTGCATTAGGGATTCCGAAGAAATTTGTCAGGATTGATAATTTTCAAATTATTTTCTTTCTTTTGTTTTGGTGTCTGTAAGTACCTAAGTATCCCGTTCGTGTAAGATAAAAGATTTGTCTCTAGGAATAATCAAACGAATTCATATCAAATCTTTTACGTTAAGGTGTGTGTTACCCAAATAAAGGGACCACTCTGACCGTTGTTTTGAAGTGTAAAACTCGACATATCTTTGTGATTAGGTTTTTTTTTTTAATCCGATATTTGTCATGAAACACTTTGTCTCTGTTTTTTATTGTGGTTTTTTTATTAAACCTCCCCCGATAAGAACGGTTACAATAGAAGGATTAAATTAGTCAATTAATCTAAAATACAACAGTGAACTTTAATCTAAACTTAATCAAATAGAAAAAGTCACTATTATACTTTGGAACGTCCCATATGATAATTTTATGTTGTCAAAATGTAAGAGAGGATCCTCATGGAAATTCATTTTTAAAATGAACGATTTCAAACGTCGAATTTATAGATACATCTAGTTTATTTCACTCAATTTGTCAGACCGTTTGTTTGGTCTCTGTCTTCGTTTTTTCTCAAATTTCATTATCCAGTACCTTCTATGATGTCGTTTGATTTTTATTGGCCGTCATCAACGAATCGATGCCGACTTGAAATGACCTTCCACCCGGGTCTTGACGATTTAGAAAGTTATGAAACTTTCTAAAATCATTAGGTCTAAAAACACATTTTAATCGACAAAAGAATTTACTACGTTGAATGTATTCCATTTTCATTATCAGTTTTTGTTATTGTTCGTCTATTTTTAAGACTTTGGGTGAGAAGATCCCGTTAGGTATCTCGGGGATATAACGGAACTTCAACCGTCATGTGTTGTAGAATGATATGTCAAATTTCACATTTTAAAGAGAAACCGAGTACGTACACTATGTATATATATTACGACTTAAAATTATGAGACTTTAATTATATAAGATTTACAGTCGGGAAATAAAGAAGTTAAAAGTTATACCTATACTGTAAAAGTAGTATCATATTATTGAAGAAGGAACTACGTAATAAAATAGATTTTAAATTGGACAGTCATCAAAGTCTGTAGATCATAGACAAATCAACAACGGTTAAAGGGAGTTCACTTAATTTAGTTTGAACATTATAAACCAAATAATAAACTGTTTGAATATTATAAATCATATAATAATATAAGAAGAATATTCGGTACGGGAAACGTTTACCATTCTATGAACGACAAGAAGGTAAGGATTGTAAACGTAGGTTCTCCTAACGTTCACCGATGGAACCAAGTCAATCGGTGTCACCGTATTAGTATTTCCTCTAATAAAAAGAGTGGTTTGTTCTGTAGACTTCTATATGTCAGTCTCAAACGAATCTTTTAGTGGTCTCCAGATCCGATCGAGTTAACAGAACTACCTCTTAGGAGTTAAACATCGAAAGTCGGAATGTTGGTGTTACCTCACTGAGGTGGAGTCATTATTTGTCCGTCATTCTGTCTCCCGAATAGTTTTCCGTATCCCAAGGACCATCGGAACAATCAGGGAAAAGTTTCGAGAAGGTCCTGGAGATAAGTCATACACAGGGGAGTATAGAGCAGTCGATTTTGACCCAATATCCTGGAAGTTCTCTCAAACCCCTTTCCCTATAAAAATTGACCCATGTAACGACGGGATTTGTTCTATTTTAAGACATCGCCTTCTCTTACATAGAAAGAGTCCGTAGATCGTTTTAGACGGACGGTACTACTAAGGTGAGTATGTAGACTTTCGTCACGACTTAAAGTGAAGATTCTCGATCTTCAGTCGGATTTTCGTACAACGACGACGAAGAGGGGGGCGGTGAAGGAGGAGGAGGAGAAGGAAGAAAAATCATAGTATACTAGTTGAACATTCTTTAGTGATATCTTTTTATCTTTATTCCCACCGTCTCGTGTGACACAGATCACCGTTCGGTAGTCGTACTCGACGACACTCTGCTAAGTTTTCCCACCCGTCCCCTGTCTCGGACGGAGTCGACATTACGTAATAATTAGACAGAGACTTTGACATTAATGGAAGACTAAGACCGAGGAGTTCGAACGTTTGTTGACGTGAATCGGAAGAGGAAACACCCACTTAATCACTAGTAAAGTATGACACCAAATGTCAAACAATGATGAAATCGAAAGTGTAAACTTTAAGACGATTGATTATTCATGTAGACTTTAAATTTATATGCACTTCATATAGATGGGGTAATATTCCCCTGGTAGTAATATTCCTACCGTCGAAGACACCCGGTAGTAATATTCCTACCGTCGAAGACACCCATAAGGGATGTGGGTTTTAAATATTCGAGTTAATAGTTTGACCAAATCTTATAAAGACCTTATATAGAAAATATTCCCGTTTACAACTGATCGACTTTATCTATGTGGAAGAAAAGGAAAGTTAATAAAAAAATTCTTTCACTTGAATTTTAGACAAAAGTGTTGATTTTAAAACAACTTATTTACCGACATACCTCTATTTACGTCATTCTTCCTAATTATTATTGAGAAGTAGAAATATTTTGTTATACGAAAAAGTAGGGAAAAATGTTATTATCCTTTAGAAAATATTGTTATTTCTTTTAATTTCTTTTTAGTACTCTCTTTCGATTTTTACAAAGTTTTGAGACTTGATATTGTTTCCTCCACTTCCATCACCAAGATCTCCTTAATAAACCGTTACTGTGAAAAAGGTAGGAGGATATTAAATTAAGGATCATAATAGTTGGATGAGTCAAATTAATCACGATTGAATTTTCTATATAAAAGGTCATTTAATAAAGATCGGTGGTTTACAGTAAAGGGTACCTTTAAGATTATTTTACGGATTTTACGTAATAGACTGTAAAGTCACCCAGTCATTCATCGAACAGTTAACTCTAAGATTTTAGAAATGTACGATACCTAAAGATGAAATACAAAATTTGAGGACTGAAAAGTGTCTTATTAAATGTAGTGTTACTTCGATAAATCGTTCCCTACAGATTTTTTAGTTCAAGTTAAAATATATTACCAATGTCAACGTGTACATGTGACGTAATACTTCTTGGTCGTTGACTTATCAAGACGTGAATTATAACTATTTATTATAGAGTCTCAACGAATTCAGTCGTTACGGATCTCGACTCCTCTTTTGTCGACTGATGTATTTGAACTTTTAGGAGAGTTAGTGTGTCTCTGAATAATTATTTTCCTAGTTCTTGAATAGTTTCGAACCGGTCCAAAGGGGGATCTTCCAATTCTATTAAAAAAAAAAAAAAAAACCATTCGTTGATAAAACAGTACACGAACCATCTGTGTAAAACGTTTTTAGGTCCCTAGAAAACTATGACATTGTACAGGAAGTACTTGTGTTTTTAAGTCGAATAGTTGGTTCTGTAAGATGGGAGTTTAGATGTCTTTAGAGTTTAAACTTATTATAACAATTTTACGTTTAACATAGTAAAAAACAAAAAACTAAGGAGCTTTGTAGATAAACTTTCAAGAAGGTAATTAAATAAGTGAGTAGTTTATGTATGTCTCGTAACCGATTTTACATTCGTAACACATCTTTCATTCTAACTGTTGGAGTCAGGAGTCCGTGGAAATCAGTTGACTGTCTGATGTGATTATTGATAAATTTATTAGTTTATTAATGTCAATATTATTGCCAAGGTTCCGCCCCCACCCCCTCGTTAACGATATTTATGATATAGTTTTGAAAGATTGTCTTTGATGGTTTTTAAAGAGAGATCTTAGTTTCTTTTATAGAGATTCTTTTGGTATGTATTCGACCTTATACTTCTTACCTTTCCCCCACTCAGTTATTTCACAACTCTTTTCTTAAAATTTTCCTCTCTCTTGTCCTCCACGTTGTTTATTCTGTTTTAATGTTTCTCTGTTCCTTTAACTTCCGTAGCTTCTTTGTCTCAAATTGTACCAAACCTTCTGTTCTCGTTATTCTACTACACGTTCCTCGTTCTGGTTTGTCTTACAACACTTAACGACCTCACATCTAAAGTAAGGTTTAGTCTCGTTAATTTCCCTAAACTTCCCTGAATTTCACCAGATCCTCTCCATCCCTGTATTAGAAATTGATAATTTTACTTTCGTTGGGAAAATATATAGACAAATAATTTATTACATTTTCCTTATTACCACCACATTATAAATACATGATTTGTAAAAACAAACTCTTACGGTAGGTCATCCATCTATGTGTCTGAGTCTCTTCAGTCGACTGATTTTACCGACTGAGATTTCCGTAAGTGTCCTAGTGACGTTTTCATAATGTGTTATAACATTCGATTTACAAGGTTAAAAAGGATTTCTACTTAAGTAAAATGAGAGAAATCGTAAAATCGAAACTTTATTTACACGGTTCTTTCGGTTCTTCCTTCTAAATAGTGAATCCCTACGTATAATTACATTGACTTTAGAATTTATGTTGCTGCCTTTACCATACCACTTCTGCTTCAGGGTCCTTAAGTTTTATAAGTATAGTTTTCTACTTCACTCTTTTTAAATACAAGACTCGTTTGGCACAATCCTAATAATGTAATGACAAAGGTTATTCAAGTTTCGTTTTGGGGTAATTTATAAACTAGTCAAACACTTTCTGGTCGTTTATGAGAAGTGTTGGTACTTATACTTGTGGAACGTCTGTCAAATTACGTAACGTCCGGGTATTTCTTCTAATACGTACGATGTTATCACGTTACAACCGTATAGGATTGACATACTTTTATTTTTACTACTTTTGGTCCCTTGTTGTTTACTCTCGATTTCAATCAATATTTTATTCGACACAAACCCTTTGTAGTATCATCCGACTTAGATCCCCAGTGGTCGATTGTGAGTTTAACATGATAAAGTTTACATGTAATTCCTAAAGAGATAGTAAGATCTGATTATGTAGTTTGGATCTTAGTTGTCAATAAAATCCTATTCACGGGTCCAGTTCGATAAGTAAACATAGATATTTCTTTACAGTTTTGATAAAAGTGGTAATTTAGAGTGACATACTAAAACGATGATATTAACATTAGGAGTAAAATCCTCTAAGAAAAATCTAATTTTAGGAGTTTTTAATCAATTTTTCGTTTATGTATGAACTTTTCTACTTTATTTCGTGAATTATACGGTCAAATGTGTCGTCATGGTGAACCGTAGACTCTAAAGTGGGTCGGTTCTCGTTCTCCCTTATCGGATGAAATTTTCTGTCTCTCTGTGTAAATCAGAACCCCTTCTATTCTTTAGATTCACACTTATGATAGTCTTCCCTAAGGAATATATCCTCGAGTGTCTTTTTACCATTGCCCATTGAATTACACTGTCTGACCTTTTTTTAGTAACAGTACACTTCTTCACAAGACATTACTTTCATTTGTACCAATTCTTAAAATAGACTTTTGTTTTGTTTTTCGTTTTGAATAAAGTCTTAATAGATTAAGTGTTAAAATGAAATAGTATTCGACAATTTCTTTAAAAACGAAATTAAGGATTTGTTTAATAATCTTTAGTGTAACTCCTTTTTGACCTGTAAAATGATTGAGTAGACTTTAGTTTATATTAAGAAAAACGTGAACCCGTTTCTCCTTCCCAGTCTTCAATCCTCCCCACTCTATAAAATAACTAGTTGAATTTGATCGTTAAATTATGACTATTACTATTTACAGTTGTTAAATTAATTGTCATTAATAAGTCAAGACTAGAATATAAAACAAGCCACTTTATATATTTAAACTCCACTTTCACTTCAGTGAGTCAGTGCAGGTTGAGAAACACTGGGGTACCTGTAATCAGATGGTCCGAGGAGATAGGTATCCCTAAGAGCTTTGTTCTTAGGACCTCACCCAACGGTAAAGGAAGAGGTCCTCTAGAAGGGTTGGGTCCCTGACTTGGGCCCAAAGGCGTGACGTCCGTCTGTGAAATGGAAGACTCGGTGGTACCTTCAGGATATAAACTCTACCTCAAATAGATAAAATTATATCTTTATGTCATGTGATTAATACGAGTAAAATGTATTTAACTTTTCATATTTCTTGTGTGTACAAATGTTCACTGGTCACGTCGATTGATCATACTTTTTCACTAAAATTCTGACATAAATCCCCGTGTTTAGACATTGTATATAAGAGATTCCATTTTCTTTAGTAGGACTCTTATATGATGACACTTAAATTCTCTTTAAGTTTTATTTAACCGACTAACGGAAAAAACATAATTCAATCGTCTTGATCTTACAAATTTACCCGTCTGCATAACTAATTACAGAAAGATATTTGTTTTGTTAGAAAACTATTTAGAATTGTAGAGTAGTGAGTAAAAGAATCTTAAAATCCCATTTCATAGTTTCGAGATAATATTCGGACCATTCACTAGTTGGGAAGAGATTTCTCTTCCTTATATATTAAGTGTTTCGTGCTAAGAGAGAAAAAAAATTAGTGGTATGTCAAGGAATAGTCTGCTTATAAGTCAATAATCTATGATCCTATTGGGGAAAAACATCAACTTCGTTTTATAGAGGAACTTCCATCAAATTCGTCACTAAAAATAGTAAAGTCCAAATCCTTTATAAGTAAAAATTAAAGTTTTTAAGTAACTATTTATTTACTTATACCAAAGTATCGTTCTTTTTTATTTCTATTCCATGTGAAAGAAGGATCGGTTATCCGACAATAACAACTATTGTAATCGTAATGATTTATCTGTGTATCTTAAAGATAGACTCTGTCACTAGTGAAGTGACTAAGGTATTGACTGGTTTGTCTAGTCCGATAAATTAATTTGTTACGTCAAGTGAGGTTACCAAAAGATTAGTAGAAAGGGTATCGGGTGGTTTACCTTGTGTAAAAGACTCTATCTTAGAAGACACTACTAGTTCCTATGGAGAATACTCTTAGGGATGTATATTCTTCGTGAGTCACAGAAAGAGACTGGCAATAATCAGAAACTTTTGTATTGAACATAAGGTTCGTAAACTTTCTGATATGGTTATTCCTACGGAGTCAAGTCAAGTCAGCGAGTCAGCACAGGCTGAGAAACACTGGGGTCCTTGACGTCGTGCGGTCCGGAGCGACAGGTAGTGGTTGAGGGCCTCAAGTGACTTTGAGTACGGGTAGCTCAGGCACTACGGTAGGTCGGTAGAGTACGAGACAGCAGGGGAAGAGGAGGACGGGAGTTAGGGAGGGTCTTAGTCTGAGAAAAGGTTACTCAGTTGAGAAGAGTACTCCACCGGTTTCATAACCTGAAAGTCGAAATCGTAGTAAGGAAGGTTTCTTTAGGGTCCCGACTAGGGGAAATCTTACCTGACCAACCTAGAACGTCAGGTTGCCTGAGAGTTCTCAGAAGAGGTTGTGGTGTCAAGTTTTCGTAGTTAAGAAGTCGCGAGTCGAAAGAAGTGTCAGGTTGAGTGTAAGTGTGTGCTGATGACTTTTTTTGTATCGGAACTGATCTATCTGGAAACAACCGCTTCATTACAGAGACGAAAACTGATACGATAGATCCAACCACTATTTCAAGGAAGGTTCCTCATTCACAGAGAATGAATTACCGACGTCAGTGGTAGACGTCACTAAAACCTCGGGTCTTTTTATTTCACCGAGACAAAGGTGACAAAGGGGTAGATAAAGGGTACTTCACTACCCTGGCCTACGGTATTAGAAGCAAAAGACTTACAACTTGAAATTCGGTTGAAAAAGTGAGAGGAGAAAGTGAAAGTAGTTCTCCGAAAAATCAAGGAGAAGTGAAAGACCGTATTCCCACTACAGTAGACGTATAGACTGCAATAACTATAAAGAGGGCCGTTAGAACTAAGGTCGAAGACGAAGAAGGTCCGGTCGTAAAGAGTACTACATGCGACGTATATTCAATTTATTCGTCCCACTGTTATATGTCGGAACTACATGAGGAAACGAATAAACTTTGGTCAGACAACAAGGTACAGGTCAAGATTGACAACGAAGGACTGGACGT
>SJYO01046538.1:25206066-25315596 GCA_006410555.1 Capra ibex | reverse complement strand
TTATTTCTATTCCATGTGAAAGAAGGATCGGTTATCCGACAATAACAACTATTGTAATCGTAATGATTTATCTGTGTATCTTAAAGATAGACTCTGTCACTAGTGAAGTGACTAAGGTATTGACTGGTTTGTCTAGTCCGATAAATTAATTTGTTACGTCAAGTGAGGTTACCAAAAGATTAGTAGAAAGGGTATCGGGTGGTTTACCTTGTGTAAAAGACTCTATCTTAGAAGACACTACTAGTTCCTATGGAGAATACTCTTAGGGATGTATATTCTTCGTGAGTCACAGAAAGAGACTGGCAATAATCAGAAACTTTTGTATTGAACATAAGGTTCGTAAACTTTCTGATATGGTTATTCCTACGGAGTCAAGTCAAGTCAGCGAGTCAGCACAGACTGAGAAACACTGGGGTCCTTGACGTCGTGCGGTCCGGAGCGACAGGTAGTGGTTGAGGGCCTCAAGTGACTTTGAGTACGGGTAACTCAAGCACTACGGTAGGTCGGTAGAGTACGAGACAGTAGGGGAAGAGGAGGACGGGAGTTAGGGAGGGTCTTAGTCTGAGAAAAGTTTACTCAGTTGAGAAGAGTACTCCACCGGTTTCATAACCTGAAAGTCGAAATCGTAGTAAGGAAGGTTTCTTTAAGGTCCTGACTAGAGGAAATCTTACCTGACCAACCTAGAACGTCAGGTTGCCTGAGAGTTCTCAGAAGAGGTTGTGGTGTCAAGTTTTCGTAGTTAAGAAGTCGCGAGTCGAAAGAAGTGTCAGGTTGAGAGTGTAAGTGTGTGCTGATGACTTTTTTTGTATCGGAACTGATCTATCTGGAAACAACCGCTTCATTACAGAGACGAAAACTGATACGATAGATCCAACCACTATTTCAAGGAAGGTTCCTCATTCACAGAGAATGAATTACCGACGTCAGTGGTAGACGTCACTAAAACCTCGGGTCTTTTTATTTCACCGAGACAAAGGTGACAAAGGGGTAGATAAAGGGTACTTCACTACCCTGGCCTACGGTATTAGAAGCAAAAGACTTACAACTCGAAATTCGGTTGAAAAAGTGAGAGGAGAAAGTGAAAGTAGTTCTCCGAAAAATCAAGGAGAAGTGAAAGACCGTATTCCCACTACAGTAGACGTATAGACTGCAATAACTATAAAGAGGGCCGTTAGAACTAAGGTCGAAGACGAAGAAGGTCCGGTCGTAAAGAGTACTACATGCGACGTATATTCAATTTATTCGTCCCACTGTTATATGTCGGAACTACATGAGGAAACGAATAAACTTTGGTCAGACAACAAGGTACAGGTCAAGATTGACAACGAAGGACTGGACGTGTATCCAAAGAGTTCTCCTTCCAGTCCACCAGACCATAAGGGTAGAGAAAGTCTTAAAAGGTGTCAAAGAACACTAGGTGTGTCAGTTTCCGAAACCGTATCAGTTATTTCGTCTTTATCTACAAAAAGACCTTGAGAGAACGAAAAAGGTACTAGGTCGTCTACAACCGTTAAACTAGAGACCAAGGAGACGGAAAAGATTTTGGTCGAACTTGTAGACCTTCAAGTGCTAAGTGTATAACGACTTCGGAGTGATTGATGTTTTAAACGACGATCTTTGGACGTACATTAGATGAGTTTTGACACCTTTATTAAGTTATCATTTTACAGGTTGAATTTTTTTGTTGTTTAGATTCAAAGTTTAATATAGTTAAAGGTATTAAAATTATACACTTATGGTAAACCAGTTACTCCAATTTTTTTTTTGAAAAAGTCACCAATAACGATAACTATGTAAAACACTTTATCTGACTGTAGTTACTACACAGTAAGTCTACGATACACAATTTCAACTATAAATGTCATCGCACCGAGATCTAAGGTTCATCCACGGGAAAGTAACGAGGTCTGGATAAGGAATCCCGCTACGTCTCTGTCCACAAGATTTCGTTACGAAGAATTTTCGTAGTTTAGTGTCCTGTCAGAACAACTTTACATCTAATACTAAAGTACCCCCTACCCCTCCCTGACTCTAAGACTTTTATTTTGTTCAAGAGTCCACTACGATTATGAATGATAGTGATCAGTGTAAAACTCTACGTTTATATTATAAACTTTTATAAGTTTTGAAAACAACATGGATGGATAAGTCCGGACATTTAAGATAGGACTGGTATTAAGAAAAACAAAAGACTCTTCTACTTAAGACTCATTTATGTGTCGTTTTATGAAATAATAAAAATATAATATACACTAAAAATTGGGATGAAAAGAGTATGTGTTGTGATTTAATCCAAATAAGGTAATAAAAAAAAATTCGTCGTTTGTTATTGGTTTGAAAAACTTTCTTAGTATCGAGGTCCGTCTCATTTAAAAAAAGTTGGATACCCTACTAAGAGTACAAGTTATTATTAATCATTTACGATGGACTAAAAGTCTTATTACTGATTTCCTTCTTAAAATAGACATATTTTATAACTAACAATCTTATAACTAAAGACCATGGTGAGAGTGTTTTATCATTCACATGAAAAAATAATCAAATTTATCCTTTTGTTTAATTTTTTTAAGTGTTGGATCATCCATCATTATAAAAATTACGTTGTTTGTTTCATGAAAGTCCATTGACACAAAAGTGGAACTCCTTTGATAGTCTTGTTTATAGGTTTATCTTATCAAAAGGGTTTGAATTAAAACTAAGTGACTAATTAAGGTTCTATATAAAGAAGGGAAGGATATTTAAAGTATTAAAGAGATCGATTTTCGTGTTTCATTTTACTTTTTGCATGGAAGGTACAAACCGACCTTTTTAAAGTTTTAGAATCCGGTGTACTCTTTTCGATAGTCGATCTCAGTCACTATAAACACAAGCAATTATTTTTAACGGTCTATTAGGTCTATTTTACGATTACAGGTTTTTTCTCAGAGAGGTACGACTGAATCAGTGAATATTAAGATTAATTCATGTCTCTGTATTTATATAAACACGTATAAATACATAATACATATAATATGTATAATATATTGACATAATGACTCTAATATATACTATCGTACAACAGTAAGAAGTTAAGTATGTAATATCATCTATTATCTCAAGTTTCTGTAAAAATAAATCTCTATTATACTAGGAAAGGGGATTTTATTTTATGAAACGAGTATTTTCAACTAAATAGACTTTATCGGTCGGTCTAGTGTATAGTGAGTCACCCGATTAAGTACCGACACTCTATTTACTAATTATACATGTACCAAGACGTATAATGAAACATAGCACAGGATTTACAAATATTATTAAGTTCAATATAAATGTACATGATCCATCTAAAGTTGTTTAATTGAGAGTTAAAATGTGATCAGAAAACTTAAAGGATATAGTACTGTTACCAAAGTACCTTGTGAAGGACCTGTTAGATCAAAAGACTTATTTCACTAAGACATAATTTTGAAGAATTTGAACTTCCTCTTGTTTTCGTAGGGTAACCATTTTGGAATCCTCTAAATGTTTTCTACGAAAACTTTGATTAAAAGGGGAAATGTTTGAAGAACCCTTTCTATATGTTCCTTTAGTATAGAAATAAGTAAAAGAAATATAGTTATGTAATTATGGATCCCGAGTTTGGTTATGGACTAACAGTTTTCCCGGGTAACATTATTAACAGACTACCAGAGACTAGAGACGTCACTGGGTTTGGGTGAGAACCTATAGTGAACCTTTTTCCAGAGAAAACCGGAACATTGTCCTTTGTATAATGTGACGACGGTGTTAAAGACCTCAAACCTATTTTACAAGGACGACGGTCCGACCTCATCTGTCCCTTCCCTTTCCTGATATACGGGGACTCTATACGATAGACAGAGACTTCTAATCGAAGGTAAAAATTCGTTTTGTTGGAATTTGTTTTTCTTTGTGAAATAAATTAACCGGGATGTCCCTTATCCACTTTTTTATCCTTAGGATTTGTTATAACTCTCGGTTTGTAAAATTAGTCACTGAGTAGATCGGACCTCGGTAAGGTCATATGATATAATAATTGATAACTCTGTGTACCTCTTCCTTTACCGTTCGGTGAGGTCATAAGAACGGACCTCTTAGGGCACCTGTCCCCTCGGACCACCCGGCGACAGGTATCCCAACGTGTCTCATCCTATGCTGACTTCGCTAAATTGTGCGTACGTACGTAACCTCCTCCTTTGCCGTTGGGTGACGTCATAAGAACGGACCTCTTAGGGTCCCTGGTCCCTCGGACCACGCGACAACAGACACCCCAGCGTGTCTTACCCTGTCCTGACTTCGCTGAATCGTCATCGTCGTCATCGTCGTAACTCTGTGTTTAGGTTGAAAGGAAAAAAACAACAACAAAAATTTTTCACCGATAACTTAATATGGATGGATTTTACAAAAAGTACTCTAACGTGTTAATCCCCTTTTTCTTTTCCTCTTTCTCAACGTCATTTTTACCCTACATTCTCCAAAAACGTTTGAAATCGTCTTTTTAGGTAAAAATTTTACGTGTAGTGTGTGTGTGTATGCCTGTATGTAGATGATATTTGAAAGGAGACGGGACTCCTTGAACAATCCGTTGAATCTTTACACATGTCTCATCTTGTTTTTAAGAAAATGAGTTCCGGAGAAACAGAGAAATCCTAGTTCAGTTGTATCGGTCACAGTTCTCAAAAGGATACTCCGAAACTTACTGAACGACCTCCGTTCCGAAATCGTACGATATGTAGACTTTTTTTATGAACTAACATACAAGAAACTCAAGGTCAGATGTATACCCCGATTTAAGTTAAGATTCGTCATTTTATTAACACTATATTAATTTGTCTCTTTCTCTATTATACTTCTGTCTCCAAGTTGATTAGTCTTGAAATTTTAATCCTGAATCGAAGAAAAACAAAATGCTGTAGGGTAAGAGAGGGTTTAGACTGTTTTACCGTACATCTATATTCAAGAGTCTGGTCCGGCCAACAAAACGTAGAAATAATTGTATTGAACTCAATAAAAGATCGAAGATTTCTTATAATGACGTCACACCTTTTACATACAACATTATTAAAAATCTCAACATAAGAACGAAAGACTACTATTTTGTTTCGGTATAAAATAATTAGAGTAACGATGACGAGTGATCAAACACCGTTTATATTTGAGTGTTGTAATCGGATTATATAACCTTAATTACTAGTGTAACGAATAGACCAAGTCAAATTGAAGGAAATCAACACTGACGGGAGAAACGATAAACCCGTTGCGTACTGAATAAAGTTCTCTCACTTTATCACGAATTTTCTAAACAAAAATTACACGTATAAAGTTCTTTAATCCCAATTAACTCTCGCCATAATGATAAAACCTTATTTAGAAATTTTACGATAATGTACAAAATTTTGTCGGTAAACACTACAGCAACCCATCGTTTCTAGTATCTTATACAGGTACTTATGAAAGATGAACTTAAGGACTACCCGTCCAATTAATCTAGTAAGAACAGAGAAAGGTCCCTTTTGTCGAATTATTCATGAAACGTGTGCCAGAACACCACTTTGAAAATGTCCTTACGAAAATTTTACATCTTCACATATGCTAATAACGTATTTTCAATCTTTTTTTCTCTTATCTCCTATTACTGTGAAGATTAGAATGTTATTCCCACGTCGATGATATGACTATAAGACTATATCATAAGTCAAATGTGACTTTTAGGATAAAATATATGGAAAACGTAAATTACATTACCATGTATGAAAGTGTAGTAAATTTTGAAATATTGGTAAAATACATTTGTTTTATCAGACAGGATTCCACGTTGTTAAATGAATTCACTGAACCTTTAAGTGTAAAAGATACAAAAACTATAAAATTTATTATGTCTTTTTATTGAGGTACATGTATAGACATTAAAGTCTAGTCACTTAGTTCCTGTTTTTAACATGGGGTAATCTGTAGATGACTTGACGTTAGCACACGGGAGAGGGGTGGGGGGGACGTTTTACAAAAAAGGAATAAAGTAGGTATATAAACTTCACCGTTGACAGTAAACATATTGTACTTGAACGGGAGATAGTGTCATTTGAACTTACAAGAGACTCTTTAAAATTAACCCTAACTCTCTTACTGGAATTAGAAGAGACTTACCAAGGTGATACGTTTAGAGTTCTTGATTACAACCATATAAGGTTGTACGTCTAACTCACATGTCTCCTTTGGACTTACCACAGTCTTCCTATTTATTTTGTTTGCTATCGTTTTTTCGTCATTGTTTCTCTTCTCTCTCACGAATACTGTATATAAGGGTGATTTAATGTAAGGACTTGGTATAAATGTAAGGACTAGAACCAAGAAATCTTATATAAAATCCTTGGAACATAAAAATATCGTTGGGTAAAAACAAAAAAACAAAAAAAAACAGGTATACCCGAAAGATATAGAAGTTTTCGAATAAAATATCAGTTACCTTTACTTATAAAGTTTCCGAAAACTATGTGTGACGTATACCATATAAAATAACACAATGGAATCGATTTGACTTTGTAAAGAGTGTGAAGTAAGACACGTATCAAAGGTCAATCCAGTGTTTTCTTTGGACGTGCGATAAACCGTTCGTCTTTTCACTCTTGGGCAAAAGAGAGGTTTCCACCCACATCCTTCAGTCTGGGACCTCGTACACAGGACCAGACGGACGACTGAATGGAGTGACCGTATCCCGTCGTGGATACGAACGTCAAGGAAGTCGAAGACAACTAAGAGAAGGAAGTCGAAGAGACTCCAATTTGCGTACACACCCGGAGACCACTTCGACGTATGAAGAGGACATCCAGTAGGAATAGTAGCCGCAATCAACCACGCCCTGTCTATCCTCGACTCAAGGTCAAATAGAGGGACCAAGGGTGAAATAGGAGTACCTAAGGTCAAAATAGGAACGAGAGAATGTGAAGTATCGGGTTCATTGAATGTCGTTGAAATTCGAGTTGTAATCTACTTCTCCGTTACCAGATCATATTTGTAGGAGGAGTCGACGGTGTTGAGGTATTTTTTAAGGATATTATTTAAGGTATAAAGTGTAGTGTCATTAGACTAAGAGACTTTAACCGGATCTTCCACTCACGAGAAAATTATTTTTGACTTTAGTACACCGTAACTACAACCCAGGTCGTCGATTCCTTCGAACTTCCCGAAACTTTTCTGATACTGATCGTCTTCGGACACCCCTTCCGTTACCGTGGGGTGAGGTCATGAGAACGGACCTTTTAGGGTACCTGTCTCCTCGGACCATCCGACGTCAGACACCCCAGCGATCCTCAGGCTGAACTGACTCGCTGAAGTGAAAGTGAAAAGTGAAAGTACGTAACCCCTTCCGTTACGTTGGGTGAGGTCACAAGAACGGACCTCTTAGGGTCCCTACCCCCTCGGACCACCCGACGGCAGAGACCCCAGTGTGTCTCAACCTGTGCTGACTTCGCTGAATCGTCGTCGTCGTCGTCCTCGGACTGATCGGCCTTCCTCGATTCCCAAATTCCTTCTCTCTGGTCAGGGGTCAATGAACTTAACAGAGGTCGACTAGTTAACCATGTCCACTTTCGTGACTATGATTTCGTGGTTCCCTTTGGTAGAGACACAGACTTAAGGAATAGAAGTTCGACACGATACGGGGAGTCCTTTCTTACCAAATAATCGTCATTTTATACTAAGTACTTCGTTAACCACGATCTTCACTTCACCAGTCTCAACGTAGTCGTAAGGACAAGAACTCAAGATACGATCTTAGGACATAAGAATATCTTTTTAATGTAAAAACCGAGGGATCAGGTTTAACTCAAAGAGATTAATCGTGAGTTTTCCTCCGGATGGATTGTTAAGTATGTTAGACATCTTTGTTTCTAAGAAGTACCTACAACGAAGGAGGACGGGGGGGGTTTTTTTGATGGTGTGATATAGGAAGGTTAAAATATGTTAAAACTTACTTCTTTACAGGGAATGAATTTTTTGGTACTAGTCAAAAGTAGACTACATATTTGAATTTGTTCAAGAAAACAAGTTCCTTAATACGTCAATAGATCCTTTATAAAATAACTCAAGAACTTCACATGTTCTATCATCCAATTCGTTTTTCTTCCGATGCTTCTTGATGTATCATAGACTCATCAATTAGTGTGTCGTCGTCGTTACTCTGTCTAGTTGTCTTTGATTCCGTAAAGGAACTAAGATACTGGGTGAATAAAAAGTATAAATTTATACAAATTTTAGTTCCGTGTATTAAATTAACTACCCACGGAAATTACACCCTCACAAAGAAAAGAAGGGGAACTTTTCGACGACAATTTAGTTATCCACATGGAATAGTAGGTATTACAAAATCTTTTCTCCTTTACGTTATGTCGTGTTCGAACATACATTATTCATGGTAATTCACTGTGGTCCTCTGAATTCTAAAAGTGATCAACATATTACTCTTGTGTAGTTTCGTAAAGTCGACGTAGATCTTCTCCTTTCCCGTACTATAAATTGTTTCTAGAGGACACTTGTGTATTATACTTTCAAGAATATTAGGACTGTTGTCGACATTTACTATCCTTAATATAATTAAAAGGACTAGTATATTTACTCCTAGTCTAATCACTCTTTACAGGAACTCAAAAGTGTGAATCTACAGAGATTTAACTCCATGTACGAGAAAAGTCTTGTATTATTACTTAAATAAAGTATAAATAATTCCTGAATGATGTACGTGATACATTATACATGTCACATAATACAAGATTTATGAAATGTATGTTATTCTAAATTATCCAAAATTTTGGTAGGAGTAAAATCTCTAATCCTTTAACTCTGGACCTCTTTATTTCTTTCTGCCATAGTGTTGATCCTTCACTGTCTCGACCTTCCTAATTCTTTGAGTCGTCAGGGTTTTTTTCTCACCCACAATAATATCAGTGATAAGAGATACGGAGAGAACTGTCGTAGTTTATGGAAGAGGGTTAAAGACTGATAGGGTAATTTTTGATATCAGGGAACCGAAACTAAGGAGAATGGGTTGGTGTATTAATTGTCTAAATGTTACGTTTCTCCTGTTCTACCGACCTACCGTAGTGACTGAGCTACCTCTACTCAAACTCGTTCGAGGTCTTCAACCACTATCTTTTCCCTTCGGACGTACGACATCAGGTGCCCCGGCGTTTGTCTGTACTGTCTCGTAGACTTGTCGTTGTTGTTACATTTATTAAATAACAGACAAAGATGGTGCAGGTTCATTAGAGGAATTTCCGTCCCTACAAACAGACAAAACAAGTGACTACATGTAATCAGACCCTGACACGGATCGTGTACCATCATCGAGGTATCAATAAACAACTTATTTATTTACTTATGTAAAAATTTTCCTCTACTCTTTCACATAAAGTGCACACTTGTCATTAACCTCTCCTCGTCTCCGTCCCGTACCCACGACACAAGACTTTATGACTAATCACACCAGGTGGATTCCACAGTTCACCCTCACCTTCTTTAGACACTCGTTCCGAGGGTCTTTCCCTCCACTCTCGGAGGGTCCGAGTAACCGTCCTCGGAAACGAGGGAGTGCAGAAACATCGAACAAGTCGTTATCTGTGACCTTTCCTTCCGTCCTTCTGTAGTTTCATCGACATAACAAGTATAAAAAAGGAGGGAAACCGTCGATAAACGAGAGAAAGGACGACTGTGATGTTAAAGTCGCTAAATTACTATGTTAACAAAGACTTTTACTGTGTCTTTGTCTGTGGGAGACGGTAAATTAACCGACGGGACTGCTTCACTTTAGCCGACGAAAGGTTAAAGTAAAAACTCCCCACACTCTTAGACCACTCCGACCCCTTCAATTGTAAGTGACGGTAATATTTTCCATTTTAGAATTCCTTCCTATAATTTGAGTCGAAAAAATTAATTCCGGACAGTGAAGGTACCGTGTGTGGTCCTATGATACTTCTAATGAGTTAGGGTCGTTTCTGACG
Source organism: Capra ibex (assembly GCA_006410555.1). NCBI lineage: Eukaryota > Metazoa > Chordata > Mammalia > Artiodactyla > Bovidae > Capra > Capra ibex. The sequence goes on along the minus strand of SJYO01046538.1, from coordinate 25,305,607 downwards.
ATTCTCTCGAAGAGGTTAAGTCAGACGGGAATCCAGTTACCTTGAAGTGAACGGTATCCCTAAGATGTAATAAAATACGGTTCAAATGAGACTTGACCAAACGATTAGGAATATTTAGTATCGTTCTTCGTATGGAGACAATGTTTGTAGACTGGTAAACCTTTGTAAAGGTTCCAATATGTTTATTGTTATCACCTTAGGTAATCAAGTGTGTATAATACAAAGTGGTCCTAGATATTAGAACTTTTGATGGAGAGTATTATTTCACAAGATAAAAAACGAGTTTATATAAAAGTTATTAGGAAGAAGAAATTTTAATAGAATCGTGATATTGTAAATAATTCAATAGGACAACCTTTTGATTCGTTTACAAAAGAGAGTAAAGGGATATGGTTTCTAATTTCTCAATACTCCGTTCAACATAGAGACATTATACTTAAAGTAAGATCAAAATCAAGTTTCTAGTTAAATCTTACATATTTGTCTTTTAATATTTACCTTACGGTGACCCAGAACGACCGTTATAATATCAGTGTCGGTTCTTTTTTTCGACTCATACGATGTAAATAGAGGTGAAGAGTCTTGTTCACCAATGGTCCTCAGTGAACCCTACAGGGTTGAGTCGGGAACACGTTTGAGTGGTAACACGGATTACAGACTGTAAATTCGTTCGTCTCCTGACTGAGAACTCTGTCCACGAACTTTAGTTTACTGTCTAAAGATAGGTTAGGATACAGTGGAAATTGACTATCTAATCTCATGAAAGTGTTTATCTGTTAACCTTTCTGGTTTCTTGGCAGTCAATGTTCGGTTATTCCATGTATAAGTGAGGTGTTTATTTTAAATACACATAGTCTTTCTCCCTATATCTATGAGTCTCGAGTGTGGTCTGGAAAGTGCCAACCGGATAAAACTGAAAATGGTGCAGATGACCCTTTTCACATTAAGATAATAATGAAAGGGTGGATTTTGAGATTAAATGGAAAAGTAAAGTTTATGGACTGGTTTGTTTTACAGTTTGGAATATGTATCTTAAATGAACTTATCGTGGATGTAGTTTCACGACGAAAGAATCTTCATGTCTTTACAATTATATATAGTCGAACCATTTTTTCAAAAGATTACCGTTTCCATAACGGAAACTCTTCCTGTCGGGTACTTACTTCGTCGGGTACAAAAGAGATTGTTTCCTTTGGTCTCTAAGTTATGTCTTCCTTATTTAAATTATCTACATAACGAATATTCTGCTTACCTATATTCAATTTACTTCGTGTATGAATTTCCTTCGGACCTTATTTTTTACGGTAGGTGTTCTGTTTTTTTTTTTTTTTTTTTAGATTTTGTTCAAAGGTAAGATACTACTTAAGTTGACTCTTTCTTCTTTCGTATCACCATAGTAATGAACACACTAGTGTGAATTCTTTATCGTCCCGTACACACACCACAACTAGTCGGAGTGATTACCTCGTATGTTAAGGACCTCGTTCTTCCAAAAGTTTTACTCCTCTCACGATTTTCAACTTTTACTTTAAGTTTAATTCTCGACAACAGGATATAGGAAATCGATTGGAACCCCGTCTCCCGAAAATTCCGAGAAAGGAGGGATAAATCTACAATTTTGGTTCACCAAGTAGATATCCTTAGTTACTAAGAATTAAACGTACTTCCGAAAAAAAGTCAAAAAACCGTAAGGAAGTAATAGGCCCGTTTTACAAAATCTTATCGTGTCGATGAAGTATAAATAAATATGGAGAGTACTTTTGTGTTCATAGGGAATGAAAAAGGGAAGGAGGTTGACCTCACTTTCAAAATTCCATTTCGTCTTCCCTTCAAAAATGAGTCTTTCTGAAGAGATCCTTCTCCATCCAAAGGTCCTATTATTTTGATAGTACCGTAGATAGAAGAGGAGATGTACTGTCACTAAAAGTGCGTCTAACTTTTCCCTAAATAAATAAGTAGGTTATTTATAAATAATCTTTTTCTGTTTACCTTCTTTTATCCTATAACCTAGGTACCTTAAAATACAAAGAAACTCCATTCTGACTCGATTCCGGACCATATACTCTAGTCATTATAAAGGAGAAGTTTCAATGGTATCTTTAGACTCACTAAGTCGATGACCCTTCCCCCCTACAGTGGTAGAAAATGTCTGTTTTGTCTGTTTTTAGTTCCCCCTTACAAACTGGAGTAATAAAAAAGTTGTGGTCGATGAACCAGAGGAGGGAAGACTAAAAAGTAGACACATCTGATAGTATTACGACATCAAAAAGATTCTGTGTCGAGACTAATATCCCAACGTGTCTAATGTCGTTATTTGTTTATTATTATTGTTCGTGGAATTTATTGATAAAAAGTAAATATGTCATTTTATATTAAAAAATCTAGTCCAAAGTTTTGAAGGTGGTTTCTTAGGGTCAAGTTGGAAAATTTTATTGTGGAGTGAGAATAGTATAAACTCCTAAGTTAGAGGGGTTAACGGTTTAACAGGGATAAGTAAAGGTGGAGGTACAAAGAATATGAAGGGAGAACTCCTACCTACTAAAGTAGATAGGAGTGTGTAAATATGGGGTAGCTTAAGTTTTACAGTAAACGAAAGAAGTTATTAAGTAAGTATAAGGTTGTCTATTTTATTTCGGAGGAAAAAAACTTTAAGAATAAGATGAAATAAACTGTTTAATCGTTAGAGATGGACATTACAGTAATACATATACATCGGTTATAAAGGGGTGAGTAAATATCTATAATAATATGTATTACAGAAGTATCATTATTTAGAAATTTTTTAGTGATCGAACCTCAGTTATGGTTCTTTAATAGATAGAAATATGTGACAGTTGAGTTCAACTAGAAAATAACGAATCAAAAGAGAACTGTAATATAGTATGATCAAGTATAGTGTGACTAGACCTTAATACATAATAAACATAACTACAAACAGAAACAAATTAATGTCTTAACATGTTATGTTTTTCACCCGTTGCAACTTCATTCTAAAACTAAACTTTGATCGAGACTGTAATTTATCGAGATACATGAACCCTTTTGATAATTGGTAGAATTTCGAAATCAAATAAAGATTTAATACATAGTTTTGGAATGTCTTAAAAAACTTTTATTTTACATTACTAAGAATAATTCGTGGATCCTGTACCGTTCCGGACTTTACTTAATGTAGAAAGACAACCCTGTAGTAGAGTACTAAGTGTGAAATAGAAAAATTTTCCTTTTAGGACATTGAGTCAAAGATGTATAGAAGGTTTCACACATCATCTTGACTTGTGTCTAGTGTTCGTTAATCACGGTCATTCGTATACAGTCCTTACCTTTATCTCAAAATGTGTCTGAAAATTTGTGACTTAGAATTGACTTTTTATTTTTTAACAATACGTTATCTATCTTGAGTCCAGTTTGTCACACTGTAGACTGAGATCTAAACATCTATAATGAATGATCGTGACACTGAAACTGTGTCCAGGAAATGAAGAGACTTAGAAGTAAAGAAGTGGACACTTTTACTCCTATAACCTGATCTAGGTACTAAAAATTGACGTGAAATTTTATATAACCGAATAAATAAGACACTTACTTTAAAATACCTTCGTATTGTTTTTCTTCGTAATTTTCATCTCGATGAAACCTTCAAATCTCAGAGGTGAAAAACCAAAGAAGGACATTTCGAATTTAGACCAGTTACTAAATGTCTCCTAAGTACTTCTTAACACTATTAAATCAAATATTTTTGTAGTTGAATCTTTCGTACATATTCTTTACTGTTTTAAATAGGTAAGTAGGTACCTCCTATAAATCCGACAAAGGTGTAAAAACGATAACATTTATTACAGCTTTAATCTTGATAGAAACTCTATAACCAAAGGATAGAAAACTTATATATAGGTATTTACTCTAATGATCTAGTTTCCCATAAATATAAAAATTATGAAATTCCTTTTAGGTCACAAAATGGTTTTACCAACGAAGTTAAATGTAAAAATTTACAAATAACTACTTACCTATTTCTTTTACACCGATATATAAACTGATGTGTGTGTGTGTGTGTGTGTGTGTGTGACTTTATAATTAGTCGGAATTTTTTCTTCCTCTAGGACAGTAAACACTATTATACCTACTTGGACTTTTTATACTATTCACTTTATTCGGTCTACGTCTTTTCGTTTATGACGTACAAGAGTTAGTATCCACCTTAGACTTTACAGTTAAAGTATTTTTGTCTCTCGTCATGACACCAATATTAATCAATCCCTCTTATTCTATACATAAGACGACCAGTTTCTTATACATCAAATCAGTACTTTATATTTATTCAAGACCTCTAGATTCCATATGTTACACTGACATCAATTGTCATAACATAATATGTGAAAACATATATGTTAAACAATGTAAACTGTAAACAAATTTCTCATTTAAAATTTAAAGAACGAGGATGGAGGAGTTTTTGTTACCATTGGTATACTTCTTTATTTACAATAAATCGACTTAATATCACTTATAAAGTGTTACATATGGATATAATTTAGTGATTAAATATACAGACTTTATATACGTACAAAATTAATAGTTATAAGTTAATTCAGTCCATCGGAAAATTCAACTCCCCTTTATTCACTTTCTAGTTTGAAATTCGATAGAAATATAAGGGGTTTATAAAGGATTTCTAAGTGACTTTGAGATTTTCCAAAGAATCATCCGTACAATGTATGTAATAGATTTCTCGATTTTTAAGGTTTAACTTTAAAATGTAGAGATTATAAATTTAAGTCCTTATTTTCTATTAAACCTAATATTTACCCTGATGTTGATTGTTTATTCTTACTAGTATGTAACTACAAAATACAAAATTTTTGGTATAATCGATGTTTTGAGTACATCTACTCGACAGAAGTGTGAAATTTATAGTGAATCTCACACAGTACTACTTCTGGTATAGTATCTTACCAGTCACACGTTTTTAGAACCTTCTTTAATATGTTCTTTAATTTGTACACGAAACATCACTCTCTCTACTAAACTTGTAAAATTGTCACTTCAAGATCCTTTAAGTGAGACGGAGATTCGACGTTGAAACCCGAAGGGACCATCGAGTCTACCATTTCTTTGACGGACGTTGCGTCCTCTGGACTTAAACAAGGGACCCAACCCTTCTAAGGGACCTCTTCCCTTTACGTTGGGTGAGGTCATAAGAACGGATCTCTTAAGGTACCTGTCTGGTACCCCAGTGTTTTCCAGCTAGTACTGACTCACTGATTGTGTGAAAGATTTGACGTTGAATAGACATTTTACGTTTATTGTTATAACTAGGAGGGACTAAAATACACGAAAAACAACAGACAAACGAAAAAAACCACTGACTTTTCATTATAAATTATATTCCTTTGTCATCGAGAAAATCCACGGATCATTTATAATCAGGGAAAAGGAAGAGAATATATTAAAGTATTTATATCAACTGTAACGAGTTGTATTCGTACTTCTTTACAATCGTTGAGTTGTACAATTACCAGAGAAAGTGACACCAAAGATTGAAAGATTGGAAAACTTCGACAATTTCAGTTAATTACTATGACGACACCGTATTCACATACGATCCTAGTTATTTCACACCAACAACCTTATTTAACGTTAATTTCTCCATAACGAACTAACGAACTGTCATCCATCAGAAAGACCGGGTTTATTTGAGTTCGTAGGCAGACTAAATATCCGATTAATCATACCTGAAGTGTACGTAAAGTGACCCTCTGGTAGTCTAGTATAACTGAAGGTGTACGTGGTACTCACACGGGAACTGAAACAAAACACAGTGACTGTCCACTGTGTAGGAGAAATGAATAAATGAAACAAATAAGTTCTTATATGAGTATTAAAAATTAATACATCTTGTGTTCTTTACATTATGCAAACATTTACTCATGACTTTATCGACAATTTTTAAATCATAACGACGACCCGAAAAGGACAAAGATATGTAAATGCTATTTTTATACACACTTAAGTCTTTGCCGTATCCGTATTTATATCGTTTCTTCCTACTAAGAATAACTTAAAAACGTCGTTATCTTTTTATGTGTAGTCGTTAGTTAAACATCCGATCTTTTGAGTCCTATCCACATAAAGTACTGTTTAATCGACTGATTAAGGAATTTTTTTTCTTGTATTAAAAATAAAAGATTTATTTCTTCATACGAATAGATTTCTTATTAAAATGAATAAAGATTGTACAGATAAGTTACACCATAAAATATGTGTTATTTAAGATTATATAAACAGTAAAAGTCAGCGAGTCAGTACAGACTGAGAAACCCTGGGGTGCCCGACGTCGTACGGTCATAAGGGACAGGTAGTGGTAGAGGACTACGAATAAGTTTGAGTACAGGTAACTCAGTCAGTACGGTTGATTGGTAGAGTAGGAGACAACAACGGAAGAGGACAGAAGCTAGAAGGGTCGTAGGTTGAGAAAGGATTACTGTCGAGAAAGGTGGTCCACCGGTTTATCACCTCGAAGTCGAAGTCGTAGTCAGAAAGGTTACTTATGAGTCCCAACTAAAAGAAATCCTAACTGACCAAACTAGAGGAACGACAGGTTCCCTGAGAGTTCTCAGAAGAGGTTCGTGTGTCAAGTTTTCGTGGTTAAAAAACCACAAGTCGGAAGAAATACCACGTTGAAAGTGTAGGTATGTACTGATGATCTTTTGGTATCGAAACTGATTTACCTTGAAACAACCGTTTTATTACAGAGACGAAAAGTTATGTGACAGATCCAAACAGTATCGAAAAGAATGTTTCTAGTTTCAAGAAAATTAAAGTACCCACGTATGGATGTATTAATAAATCACTTATGCACTGTATACATGTGATTTCACTCGATTAAATTCGTTAGGAAACCTAATGTGTAAAATATTTCCATATACGAATGAGAAACCTTCTTTTAAATACTGGTTAGATCTATCGTACAACTTTTAGTCTCGGTAAATGAAACGATTGTTTCCAGGCAGATCAGTTCCGATACCAAAAAGGTCACCAGTACATACCTACACTCTCAACCTGACACTTCTTCCGACTCGTGGCTTCTTAACTACGAAAACTTGACACCACAACCTCTTCTGAGAACTCTCAGGGAACCTGACGTTCCTCTAGGTTGGTCAGGTAAGACTTCCTTTAGTCGGGACCCTAAAGAAACCTTCCTTACTACGATTTCGACTGTGAGGTCATGAAACCGGTGGAGTACGTTTCTCAACTGAGTAACCTTTTCTGAGACTACGACCCTCCCTAACCTCCGTCCTCCTCTTCCCCTGCTGTCTCCTACTCTACCGACCTACCGTAGTGACTGAGCTACCTGCACTCAGACTCACTTGAGGCCCTCAACCACTACCTGTCCCTCCGGACCGAACGACGCTAAGTACCCCAACGTTTCTCAGTCTGTGTTGACTCACTGACTTGCCTTGACTTGACTACCACACATACAAAGACAAAAGAAAGTGACAACAACAACGAATCAACGATTCAACACAGAATGAGAAACGATGGGGTACCTGACATCGGGTGCTCCGAGTAGACAGGTACCCTAAAGGGTCCGTTCTTATGATCTCACCCAATGGTAAAGGAAGATGTCTCGTAGAAGGTGGGGTCCCTAGTCTGAGTACAGAGGACAAACCGTCCGTCTAAGAAATGGTCACTCGGTGGACCCTTTGGGAAAGAAGGTGACACATAACTGATTAATCAGATGAGAGACGATTTCTTTATTTTATAAAATTACTTTTTTAAATTTTTCATGTACATGTACATGTATATATTAACAAGGAAAACTCCTTAATAGGATATACTTAATATGAAAATATACATATATATGTATATATATTAACATGAAAATTTTATATATAATAATATGAAAATTCATATTAACATGAATATTTTATATATAAAAATATGTATATATTTCGTAGAAAGGACATTCAGGATGACGGTGAAAAAACATTTAAGATGTAATTTTTTCGTAACTTTGTTTTTATTTTTAGTACGTTTTTTATGAGACTACGGTGTGGAAGATACAATAGGGTATAAATACAATCTATAAATAAAATCCACGATAACAATGTGGGTCATTTAGGTTTAATATAAATAATATCATTTTAATGTATTCAAAGACAGAGACTCGGGGTAAACGGAAAGAGATGTAAAAGATCTTACTATCAAAACGCATCCGGTTTCAGTTTTTCTGATCGACAAAAAGGTGTAACTACTTAAGAGGAGTCAAAGACTGAACATTTATCATAAGTTATATATATAAACAACCTACTTCCTTGATTAGTTTTCAAAACTAATGTTTTTCACTAATGTTATAAAACACAACCGGTGTTTCCGAAAAGGTATTGTAGAATACCTTTTTGAGTTTGTTTGAAAAACTGGTTGGGTTATAAACACTGAAACATATACTTTTATGTAAAACTATTAAGACTCATTAGAAAAATGTCGAAAATATATACTGTCATATTTTGATGTAATTTAAATTCATTAATATGGTTTTTATCTTTTATTTTGTGATCTTAGTTTCTTTCGTAAAATTTCTTGTTTTATCCTAGGATTCTATTTTACAAAGACACATTTTTAATCTTCAGGAACTTTTTTTATATACTCTTTTGTTTAATCCTAGTTTTAGGTAAGGGATCGAGAGTCCATTACAGTAGATTGTATTCTTGGGTCCAAGGAACTTTCGTTTTATGTACAGATGGTTGGAACAATTAAATTCCTAAATTTTATTATGGACCAAGTAACACTTCTGAGTCAAGTATAAAATTTACGTAATGTTTACTTAGTTAGTTAATGAACCTCGTCTTATAGATTCTTAACTTTTTTGTCATATATTTTACGGTCCTTTTGTGTTATTTCTGACCTTTTATACTTTTACACACTATGTCATTAAATCGATTGATTATATCGTATCTGATGTATACAACATAATATTCTACTACTATGATAAAATTTGATGTTCACTATAATCTTGAGGTCTTTTTGTTTCATATAGACTTATATATCCAAATTTTTATAAGGTGTTACTTGGTCATAGGAAAAGGTAAGACTCAAGTCACAGTAATTGTCTCAACTTCTATTATGACTCTAGTAGAAAATGTTCAACTCTCGTAGAAAAGGGGTACAGACACCCTTCTAAAACACTCCTCCTCTATCATAAAACGAAAGAACAGAAACCCAATTAAACGACTTCATTTGTCACCTTCTCTTACCTATCCATATCTAGACTTTCGTTCTTCGTGGCGTTAAGATTCTTACACACAAAAACGTATCTGGAATGTCGTCAACTAGTCGAGACTGACTACAAACCATAACGTAACCAGACTAGTAGTTGAACACATTTTAGAATTTTATTTCTTCATGTCAAAATAGAAGACGTATTGACACTACGGTAATTTTATTTCGTTCACAAATTTATGAACATAAACGGTCCACCAGTGTAGAAAGAGAAGTGAGAACGTGTATGGGTAGGATGGGTAGATATAGATAAATTAAGAGTACTCGGTGTCTATTGGGGTGAGGGTAGGTCAACGAAGAACGAAGACGGACAAGATTGTGAAGTAACGGAAAGAAACCCCAATCAAGTCTAGTTAGGACGAAAAGTACTCATGTAAAAAAAGAGGTCCATTAAAAAACAATTAAAAGTCTAATGAAAAATACTCCGTCTTAATTCTAGTCAGACTTGAAGATCGACATTTAATGGATTTTAACGATTAGTGTATATGGACACTGGGTGAAAGAATTGTCCTTTATGACAAAGGATCTAAAAAAATTCTCGTGGTAAATTTCATTTTAGTCGTAATCTCTTATCACAAACCCCCATATTTAATATTTAAATTACTAAATTGTACCCCTACTAAACGTGAATGATCTTTACGCTTTTTGTGACAAGGTGCGTATCGTATACCCCGAAGGGACCACTGAGTCTCATCTCTTAGACGGACGTCACGTCCTCTGGACCCAAACTAGGGATCCAGCCCTTATAGGTACTTCTTCACTTACTGATGGGTAAGGTCATAAAAACGGACCTCTTAAGGTATCTGTCTCCTCAGACTGCCTAATGTCAGGTACTCCAACGTTTCTCAGTTCGTCTTGACTCACTTATTGGTACGTACTTACGTACCGTATATAGTAGTGTCAGTTTTAAGATACGGAGATTCGTTGTTTTACCTACGACTTAAAAACAATTTTTTATAAAAGAACCAGTAAATATCATTTACATATAAAATTGTAAAGATAAAATTTTAATTTTTCAAATGGAGAGGGTAATAAACTTATGTAACTTATGTGCCCTTTTGTAATTACCAGTAAAAGTAAATCATTATAGACATCTTAAATTTTAACTGGTTAAAATTTTATTATTAAATCTTTACCATTTTATTATTTAAATTTTTCCTCAGTAAACACCATTCGGGCTATTAATAGAGGATTTATATAAGTACAAAATTAGAGGGGTTTGACACTTATAGAATTTAATGTACCATATCCTATTAATTTGACGGTTACTCCACTCAAATTCTATCACCCCCAATAGGACCTAATAAGTCCACCCAGGTCACATTAACATCCCAATCCTATTCACTCTTTCACTCCGTCCTCACATTCTTAGACTTACTATGTTAGACTGTTTCTGAGATGATCGGTAACGACCGAAACTTCTACCACCACTATAGATGTTATGTTCTACCGAAATCTTTCACCTTTTCCGTTCCTTAACCTGAAGAAGGATGTCGAAGGTCTTTCTTTACGTCGATACTATATTTGTAAATACATGTTCAAGAACACTTGAATACAAAAATAAAAAGTACTTATATCGGGATCACCATGTTCACATTCTAGTATACTATTAAGACAAATAGTAAATCTCTTAGAAAGTTTGACAAAGGGTTTCACCTACTATGTTAAATATAAGTAAATATATTATGTATGTAAATGTACTATATATGTAAATATACAGTCGTTACACACTCCTGAGGTTAAAGAGATGTTGCAGTTCTTATGAACATTAATAGAATCACCCAAACATTACTATCGTATTCCCGAAGGGTCTACCGAGTCATAATTTCTTAAACGGATAATCACGTCCTCTGTTTCTTCTACACCCAAACTAGGGACCCGACCCTTCTAGGGGAGTTCCTTCTTTACCGTTGGGTGAGGTCATAAAAACCGACCTTTTATCGTACCTGTCTCCTCGGACCACCCGATGTCAGGTGTCCCAGTGGTTTTAGTCTACTGAATTGTTGTCCCGTCTTCGTGCTTACAATGAAATAACACCAAAACTAAACATAAAGAGATTATTAATTGTTTCACTCATAGAAAAATACATGAATAAACGATAAATGTTGAGAAACCTTTTTTCAGATAAGCTTAGGAAGTAGATATAGATCATAGAATAATTATCAATTATTTATTAATAAAAGAGGAAATCTCCTATAATAAATAAAATAAAAATTTTATATGCAATGAAAAACCTCTTCCAAATCCAAGTGTTACTTTAAATCACCTTCCATGTGTATAAAAGGTATATGGGGGATGGTGTTGTGTACGTATGTAAGGGGTACCTGTTGTAGAGACTGGTCACAAGTGGTCTCACCCTGTAGACAATGTTGACTATTTTGACATGACTGTGTAGTAACAGTGAGATTCAGATATCAAGTGTACTCCTTGGTGAGAACCATAGTACGTCGGTTACTTAAACCTATTTACATATTACTATATATCGGTAGTGATATTATAGTATGTCCCATGAAAGTAACGAGATTTATAAGAAACACAAGATAGGTAAGGAGGAAAAGACATCAGGGACCGTTGGTGACTAGAAAATTAACAGAGGCATCAACGCGAGAAAGGTCTTACAGTATATTAACCTTAGGATATCATACATCAGTAGAGTCTAACCGAAGAAAGTAAATCATTGTACGTAAATTTCAAGGAAGTACATAAAAGTATTGCTATGAAGTAAAGGAACACAGTGAGTTATGATAATGCAACAGACCTATATAATGTCAAATAAGTAGATAAGTGTGTGACTTCTTGTGAAAGTAAAGAAGGTACGAAACCGTTAATACTTATTTCGATGATATTTGTAAGACACATGTCCAAAATACACCTGGATTCTAAAATCGATGAAATGATTTATTGTTCCTCATATTGACGATTAAGATCATAGTATTTCATACAAATCGAAACATTCTATGACGGTTTTATAAAAGGTTTTACCGACATGGTAAAACATAAAGGTGGTCCTTACCTATTCTTAAGGACAACAAGGTACAGAAGCCATCGTAAACCACAGATGTCGTAAGATCTAAAACCGGTGAGATTATCAACACACACACAAACACGTACGTATGATACAGTAAAGTCAGTACATACGGAGAAACGTTGGAACACCTGACATCGGACTTTCCTCCAGGAGACAGGTCCCCTAAGAGGTCCGTTCTTATGACCTTACCCAACGGTACGAGAGGAGGTCCTCTAGAAAGACTGTGTCCCTAGGTTGTAGGTAGAGAGTACAGAGGACGTAACCGTCCACTCAATAAATAGAGATCGTAGTGGACCCTTCGGGGATTATCAAAACATCACCATAGATTGATAACATAATTAAACATAAAGAGACTACTGTATAATACATCTGGTTGAAAAATATGTGATAAACTGTTGACATATAGGAACTTTCATAGAGAATTCCAGAAACCAGTAAAAATTATCCCAATAAACAAAAGAATAAGAGAGTAAAATTCTTAAATTCTCAAGCAGTATATAAAATCTATTGTCAGACGTTACCTGATTTAATAAACACAGAGAGGTTTTACGTTTACGACCTAGGGTTGAAGATTACATTATCATAATCCTCCATCTCGGAGACCCTCCATTAATTTAGTACTTTTGAATACTTACCATGATCACGAATATTTTTCATAGGGTCTCTCAACAGAACGGGAGAAAGACGGGACACTCCTGTATCGTTCTTCGACCGTCGGATGTCAGACCTTCTCCCGTACTTATTATACAGTTTAAACAGGTACAGGACTTGAATCTGAAGAGTTAGAGATTCTTACCCTCTTTGTTTACAAATAACTTATTCGGTGGATCAGACACAATAAGACAATTTCGTTAGACATGATTCTGTGTCAGGAAATAGTCTGACACAGAAAACGTTGATAAAAACATGTAAAACTACCCTCGTAAAAATAAGAAAACTTGTACAGAAAGTACCTCGTTCAAAAAGGAAAAAAAAAAAATGAAATGTTATAACATAACCAAAACGGTATGTAGTTATACTTAGGTGGTGCCCACATGTACACAAGGGGTAGGACTTGAGGGAAGGGTGGAGGGAGAGGTATGGTTGGGAGACCCAGTAGGGTCACGTGGTCGGGGTTCGTAAGACATAGTACGTAACTTGGACCTGACCGCTAAACAAAATTATTTCAGGTAGAACAACTAAATATAAGTACCTCCCCTATGTTAAATTATACCGCCAAAGTCCATGTCTCTTGTTTAGGTATATGGAAATTGTACTACTCTTGAACCTTCCCCCTTTATTTTTTATATCCTACTCTGAACCTACAGTGATCTTTAAATGGGACTATTCTGGTCTTTTAAAAGTCCTAATACAGTGATGTTTCATTGAGTCGTAGTAGGGACATAGAAAGTTTATTATTTTTGTCTTTATAATTACTACGAAAAATTCCGTCCCCCGATCTATCTTAATCCAATCCCCTCCATATACAAGTGTGAGATATCTTATTATATCTGATCTGTTATCAAAAACCCAATTATTCATCTGGTTAATGTAATTCATGTGAAAAAGGAGGAGAGACATAAAATAATATAAAATAAAATATAATAATTCGGGACAGTTAAACACAAAGTCGTTAATTAATCGTTCCTGAAAAGAAAACATCAGTTTGTATCAGTTTGATTGAAGTTGAATTGATTTTTATTATAAGTCTTACATTTTTTTATTATTTGTCTTTAGAGTTAATTTATTTTAGTCCTTTGGTCTTACCCATCGGCAGTATGGGATACTACTGTCGTCTCGGATTATTCTTTATAGAGAGAAGTAAGGACCGTTCCAGAGTCGGTTTCTTTTCGGTCCTTGAGAAACAAATGATATTGTGAGATTAAAGGAAAAGGAGAAAGATTTTCGTAAGAGAGAGGGAACGACAACTTACTGAACGTGTACTGAGGGGTACCAACGTCTGGGGTTTAATACTAAGAGACGACTAGGACTTATATGGTCAAAAACTCCTCAACGTCTTTATATATTGCAGATAAACAGAATCCAGTTGTTCTTGGTTTAGTCAAATAGAACCTTCATCCGTAAGATTTGTTAAGACATTAGATTTTATGACGGAAATAAAACGTACCATAAGTAAAATGTACTGTCAGAGACTTCACCGAGTAGACTTGTACTGATTTTAGTTACTTAGTACAAAAAAGGTCCGAGAGACGTCACGTATAGTCTACCAACTGTTATTGGTTTAAAAAAAAAAGTCCTGGGTTAATATGAAACTACCTCTAATTCTCAGTGTGTGTTCGGGAAAGATTTTTTTTATCTTACTTAAATAAGTTTATCTAGGAGAATAAGTGAGAACTCTTTCCTATAACACAACTTCGGTACCTCACTAATGTTCCACGATTCATCCGTACAGTTTAAGTCAGTATCGACCTTGGGAGTCGGAAATTGATATATATTCGCACCTAGGTTTCGGTAATAAATAGTTTCTTTATTATGACCCGTTTTTCTCCAATTATAGTAGACCTTTAAACTTAAGACTAGAAAGACTGTTCATCTCCTAAAGATTTTAAAGTAACATATATACGTATTCTATTTTCGGGGTATAAAGGGGAAACAAAAATTAAAGAATTCGAAAAACTCCTTATTTTTAAGTTCCTGGACCCTTTTATGTTTTTCTGTACGTTTTGTTATGTGTACAAGTACAAGTACAAAAAGGGTTTATCTTGAGACTATTATTTCCATCTACCATCTTTTAGGTCTTGACATATATATTCAATCGGTAAGAGAAATCCTTTTGTGACGAATTTCTCTAAAAACTCAGTTATAATCCATCAGTACAATTAAAACGTCCGTGACTATCCACTTTGGTTAATGGAATTTAGAGCAAAATTCTTGTATTACACCACCTTTCTCCTGACTTATTCCACCAAAGAATAATTTAGTTAGACGCCAGTGACGAACATAAAGGTTACGTTGAGTAAAAATAGAATAATGGGAAACCGCCCACCAGGTAAAAGTGGAGTAAAAACTTTGATTAACTTAACACAAGTGACTTAATCATTCTCCTGTGGTATAATGTTAGTTTTGTATGTTTTAGTAAAATAGGTCAAATTGATAGTTATCTAATAATATTAATATGTTTGTGAGGACGACTAGATTTAAAAACAAAGTATCGACCTTCATAAATTGGGTTATAGTCACGTTGTGAAATTGACCCGTTTAAGAATATGAGTCATTAGACAAAACTGGTAAGAGTAAGGATAAGAAGAAAGTAGGGAAGATGGTACAAAGTAAACTGATCCCGATTTAATTGTACTAAATAACGATAAGTTCATCTTTAAAATGTAGTGGAGACATCTGTCTCGTCGACTCCAGGACGTATATTTTGTCTGTTGACCGAATGTACATTCCAATTTCATTACTTTATACCTAGTGTTCATCATTATCGATATATACACACTCTTACACCTAAATATTAAGGTTCTCGTATACATTAACTTACATAATGAACAAGTTCGCAAAACTCTATGACCTATATTTGGAAAGGTTATTAGATAAGCATAAACTAATGTATTATCTATGACAGGAAAAAGATGATGAGATAAATGATATTATAAATAAATTATACAACAACGTCACTGAGTTCATGTCTCGAATGTTTTGTCTTATAGTGGATAAAATACCTTCTAAAATAGATCTTTTTATATATCATTGAGAGTATAAAGATGAAGAGAATATGTTGTAGGTATTGTAACCGGGAATTTATGATGTGATAGAAATCCATTGAATTCATAGTACTTCTTTTCCAATTGTATAACTTGTCTTACTTATCACCTCATTTTAAGAGAGTTTCAAATTTTCAGTGTTTTGTTCTGGGAATTTTACTAGTCTTTTGGATGAAAAATGGAGTAAATAGTTGACCAAAAGGACTTAGTTTTTTTTTTTTTTTTAGACTTTATTAGTAAAGGTAATACGAGTCAATGTCAATGTATAAACTTTAAGAGGGAAATTTTTGAGGAAATTTTTTGAGAGGGGATATTAGTCCCAAACCCAACCTCAACATCAGTACAATTACAACGACTCTATCAGGATTGTAAACGTGGTCTTTGTTCAAAGACGTCTTTTTAGAACGTCATTACCAGGTCACTGTCGTCACCTTGGTGATTGCCGTTTTGGATTACGAAAAGGGAGGGTCGGTAATCTGTCAGGATCTCGAACAAGCGAGGTGAAGGATTGTCATGAAAAGTCAGTAGTTATAATTGACCTGTTTATGAAACAAACGTAGTAATATTATTCGTAATAAATTAAGTGAGAGAAGATAAAAGTTGTTATGTTGTTGGAGAGTGGTGAAGGAAGTTCGAGTCATAACTTCTTCTCCCTCAAACCCTTCGTACCCCCTACTTACTTATGAAAGTCTCCTTAGTAAGACTTTAATTATATTTCGGAGAATTCTACCCTATTAGCTTTCTTGGAATACGAGAAAACTTTTTAGTTTTGAAAAGAAATGGAGGGTGTTCTACTCTTGTGTGAGAAATTTTTAATCAAACACCGTTGGAATACGGTTTTATAGTTTTATTTTAAATATGTTCTAATTTAAATAAATAAAATTCAGGTAAAGGTTTTCTCCTTTAAATTTTTTAACTAAATAAACCGACGTGACCTTGAATATCAACGTCGTGTTTCCTAAGAACCACCATCTTACATTTGAGATCGACTTTGTACACCCTAGACCAAGGGACTGGTTTCTAGCTTAGGTCCAGGGAACATAACCCTCGTACCTCAGGGTCGGTGATCTGGTTGTCCTTTCAGGTGTTTTTTCCTTTAAAAGTAGTAGACAACCATCAAAGTCGGATGTAATGTAATCTTCCAATCGATGTTTTGTGTTGGCTACTGATACTTTTAATTTGATAATCTTCAGGAGGTCGAAAAGAGTTCCCACTTAACTTATTAACTAAATGGACAATTTGTACACTTTGTATTCTTTCTGTATTTTTTATTATTTGACTTAAAGGTATCGGAATGTTAGTTCGAATTTTTAACTTGAAGTAGTTATTTTACTTTTGGAAGACCTGACACAAGTGTTTGATATAGTAAGGGAGTAGGAGATCCAATGATCGGTAGATTAGTCATTAATATTAAGGATACGAGGAGTATATATATATATTCTCATATCAAATGGAGAAGGTTATTATATGTACATATCATAGTAGGAAATTCTTATGAAAGTGTTAACGAGTCGAAATGCAAATACCTTAAGTAGATTTCTACGTATATATATACGTATATTTTAACCATCTATTCAACTATTCGTAAGTCTTATAGAGATAACAATGTTAATTTTATGATTAAGTCCACATACATATAAACAACCTACTAGATAAACTTTCAGTTAGATCACATGTCCTCTAAAGGGGTTTATGTTATTCTATAACAGAAAACGGGAGACATTTGGAAATAATAGGTTCAGAGACCCAAAGACTACAACAGTTTACATTTGTCTTATCGGGTATAGATAAGAATTAAGGAGAATCCTAAAACAGTTTCTAAAAGGAGTTTAAGAAACTGAGAAACGATACTTACATGTCCTTATAAACAACACAAAGTAAGTCTTGAACAGAACATAGATCAAACATAACCCTTCCACCAAACTTTATGGAAGACACAGTGTAACGACATTCCCTAGTATACTTCTGACTTAATACTCTGTCGTCGATCACACAATAGTTCAAGAGAAAATAAAACAATCGAGGTAACAGTACGGAAAAAAATGACGTCCCACCTTTCATGTAATTTGTTGAGGTCATCTCTCCTCACTCCCGTACTCTCCTTATACATGAGACACAGGAAACGCACACATGACCTATAGTATTAACACCTGTAGTAGTACCATGGAAAAAGAGTAGAATTGTACATAAGATATCAATTAACTGTCCCCGTATCATATCAGTGAAATTTTTTTATGCAAAAGTGGTTTGTCTACATGTAAAAGAGTATCTTCAGATTATTTTTAGGATAAAAAGAATCAATTTATTATATTTTTATCCGTAAAATCTTAACATATAGTAAAATGTGAATATGACAACATTTATAAGAAACCCATTTTATTGTTCAAGATACCGTTTTGTTTTTAAACGTCTTGAAAGTAAAGATGAAACCGTAAAAGATTAGTAGACTAAACTCAATGACTTCTTGTTGAATAGTCTCTTTCGTTACCGTGGGATGAGGTCATAAGAACGGACCTTTTAGGGTACCTACCTCCTCGGACCACCCGACGTCAGGTGTTCCAGCGTTTCTCAGCCTGCCCCGACTCGCTGAAGTGAAAGTGAAAAGGGAAAGTACGTAACCTCTTCCTTTACCGTTGGGTGAGGTCACGAGAACGGACCTCTTAGGGTCCCTGTCCCCTCGGACCACCCGACGGCAGATACCCCAGCGTGTCTCAGCCTGTGCTAACCTCGCTGAATCGTCGTCGTCGTCGTCTTATTGAATACTGATTCTTTAGATATAGGACCATATAAGAGACAAAATATTGAAAATCAAGAAACGTTATAATCGTTTGTTTTAGGTATTAGAAAGACCCAGTTTATTTAAACGAGACGATTCAAAGAGTCAGTGCAGGTTGAGAAACTCTGGGGTACCTGACATCGGGTGGTCCGAGGAGACAGGTACCCCTAAGAGGTCCGCTCTTATGACCTAACCTAACAGTACGAGAGGAGGTCCCATAGACCTTATAAGTTTTATGAGTCTGTAGAGTTAGTATACGAATACATTTGAAGGTATAAAACATTTCCTTACAATCCAATTGTTTTCTTTCGGCTGTCCTAACCATAAGATATCTAGGGAGCCCTTTACGAATACGTAAAGACGTGAAATTTATATCTTTTTATCTTTATTCTACTTTGAGATACTAGTCAAGTCAAGTCAAGTCAGCGAGTCAACACAGGCTGAGAAACGCTGGGGTACTTAACGTCGTACGGTCCGGAGGGACAGGTAGTGGTTGAGGGCCTCAAGTGGGTCTGAGTACAGGTATCTCAGTCGCTACGGTAGGTCGGTAGAGTAGGAGACAGTAGGGGAAGAGGAGGACGGGGGTTAGGGAGGATCGTAGTCTGAGAAAATGTTACTCAGTTGAGAAGAGTACTCCACCGGATTCATGACCTCGAAGTCGAAATCGTAGTAAGGAAGGTTACTTTAGGGTCCCGACTAGAGGAAGTCTTACCTGACCAACTTAGAGGAACGTCAGGTTCCCTGGGAGTTCTCAGAAGAGGTTGTGGCGTCAAGTTTGCGTAGTTAAGAAACCACGAGTCGGAAGAAGTGTCAGGTTGAGAGTGTAGGTATCTACTGATGATCTTTTTGGTATCGGAACTGATCTGCCTGGATGGATGAAATTAATTATATGTATAAAATATATAATTTTATATCCGATGTCAACGGTCATCTTTAAATGACCAGTACAAATGATTCGATTTTAGATTTCACCATTATCTCTTATGTATCTCCACACGTGACCGCTACTATGTCTGTGAAAGTCCTCTTTATAATCATAGATGATTGACCTATATAAGTGTAGAGTTGAATAACTGAATAAATAGAAAAAATAAAATAAAGTCCCCCCTCGAAATTTCTTTTCTTTTTTACTGAAATAAGGAAAAGTCTAAAAAAAAAAATTTAAACAAGTAAACTTGGTTCGAGTCTAGACGAACCGGTCTGTGATTACACTAAAGGATTTTCGGATAATTACGTGAAGTCTTTATAGTCGTTGTCGTTTATTTCTCCATCTCTGTCACGGAGATTGTCCTATAAAAAGAGGGTCCTTGACAGACCAAATACGGTCAGTATGGTTTGTAGTTGGTCTACTGAATTGGTATTTACCTGGGTCTTCTAAGTTACGTGTTTTTAAAGAAAAAATACTCGAACAGGGTTTATGAGTTTTACCGTAAAGTTTCACAACCACTCGTTATAAACTCTCTAGTCGTTAATACATCTCTGAAGACAAAAACTTTTTAAGTGTGTATAAAATAAATAAATTAGTAACACTATGTTGATACACTTTCGTTTCTCTTTCACAATCAGAGACAGACTTAGAAACGTTGGGGTACCTGACATCGGGTGATCCGAAGAGACAGGTACCCTAAGAGGTCCGTTCTTATGACCTCACCTTTCGGGAAGGGAAGAGGTCTCCTAGAAGGGTTGGGTCCCTAGTTTAAACACAGAGGACGTAACGTCCGTCTAAGGAATGACAGACTCGGTGGGTCCTATTTCCATAATTTATAAGGGTAGTATATCTACTTCTTTCGTCCGAGTTTTTTTTTTTTTATGAGATTGTGTAAGATCGTTTCTGACTACATACGGAATAATAAGAACACACTCACTTTGGTAATCAACGAGTCGGCACAGACTGAGACACGTTGTGGTGTCTGCCGTCGGGTAGTCGGAGAAGATATGTACCTTAAGAGGTCGTTCTTATTATCTCATCTATCGGAAAGGGAATAGATCCCCTAGAAGGGTTGAGTCTGACTTGGACCCAGAGAACGTAACGTCCGTCTAAGAAATGGAAGACTCGGTGCTCAAGTCAAGTCAACTCAAGTCCGCGAGTCAGTACAGGCTGAGAAACGTTGGGGTACTTAGCGTCGTGTGGTCCGGAAGGACAGGTAGTGGTAGAGGACCTCAAGTGGGTCTGAGTGCAGGTAGCTCAGGCACTACGGTATGTCGGTAGAGTAGGAGTCAGTAGGGGAAGAGGAGGACGGGGGTTAGGGAGGGTCGTAGTCTCATAAAAGGCCACTCAGTTGAGAAACGTACTCCACCGGATTCATGACCTCGAAGTCGAAATCGTAGTGAGGAAGGTTTCATTAGGGTCCCAACTAGAGGAAGTCTTACCTGACCAACCTAGAGGAACTTCAGGTTCCCTGAGAGTTCTCAGAAGAGGTTGTGGCGTCAAGTTTGCGTAGTTAAACAGGCGCGAGTCGGAAGAAGTGTCAGGTTGAGAGTGTAGGTATGTACTGATGACCTTTTTGGTATCGGAACTTATCTGCCTGGAATCAGACGTTTCACTACAGGGACGAAAACTTATATCCAACCAGTTGACAGATCCAACCAGTATTAAAAGAAGGTTCCTCATCCGCAGAAAATTAAAGTACCGACGTTAGTGGTAGACGTCACTAAAACCTCGGGGGGTTTTATTTCACACTGTGACAAAGGTGACAAAGGGGTAGATAAAGGGTACTTCACTACCCTGGTCTACGATACTAGAAGCAAAAAACTTATAACTCGAAATTCGGCTGAAAAAGTGAGAGGAGAAAATGAAAGTAGTTCTCCGAAAAATCGAGGAGAAGTGAAAGACGGTATTCCCACCACAGTAGACGTATAGACTCCAATAACTATAAAGAGGACCGTTAGAACTAAGGTCGAACACAAAGAAGGTCAGGTCGCAAAAAGTACTACATGAGACGTATCTTCAATTTATTCGTCCCACTGTTATATGTCGGAACTGGATGAGGAAAAGGATAAACCTTGGAAAGAGAACAAGGTACAGGTCAAGATTGACAACGAAGGACTGGACGTAAGTCTAAAGAGTTCTCCGTCCAATCCACCAGACCATAAGGGTAAAGAAAGTCTTAAAAGGTGTCAAATAACACTAGGTGTGTCAGTTTCCGAAACCGTATCAGTTATTTCGTCTTTATCTACAAAAAGACCTTGAGAGAACGAAAAAGGTACTAGGTCGTCTACAACCGTTAAACTAGAGATCAAGGAGACGGAAAAGATTTTGGTCGAACTTGTAGTCTCTCAAGTGCCAAGTACATAACGATTTCGGACCGAACCTCTTAAAACTCGTAATGAAATGTTCGTACACTCTACTCACGTTAACACGCCATCAAACTCGTAAGAAACGTAACGGAAAGAAACCTTAACCTTACTTTTGACTGGAAAAGGTGAGGACACCGGTGACGACTCAAAGGGTTTGAACGACCCTATAACTCACGTCGTGAAAGTGTCGTAGTGGAAAGTCCTAAACTTTGTCGACATGACCTTAAGGTAGTGGAGGTGATCGAAACAAGCATCACTACGAAAGATTCCGGGTGAACTGAAGTGTAAGGTTCTACAGACCGAGATATAATCACTAGTGTAGTAGTACTAATAGACCCAGCACTTCTAGAAAAAACACGTCAAGAAGGCACATAAGAACGGTGGAGAATAATTATAGAAGACGAAGACAATCCAGGTCTGGTAAAGACAGGAAATAGGTCGGGTAGAAACGTACTTTACAAGGGAACCATAGAGAGTAAAAGAACTTCTCTAGAGATCAGAAAGGGTAAGACAACAAAAGGAGATAAAGAAACGTAACTAACGACTTCTTCCGAAAGAATAGAGAAGAACGATAAGAAACCTTGAGACGTAAGTCCACGAATATAGAAAGGAAAAGAGGAAACGAAAAGTGGAGAGAAGAAAAGTGTCGACAAACATTCCGAAGGGGTCTGTCGGTAAAACGAAAAAAACGTAAACAAAAGGTACCCCTACCGGAGCTAGGGACAGAGGACATGTCACAGTGCTGGGAGTAAGGTATCAAGTAGTCCGTGAGATAGATAGTGTAGATCTGGGAATTTAGATAAAGAGTGAAGGTGACATATTAGTATTCCCTAAACTAAATCCAGTAAGGACTTACCAGATCNCTAAACTAAATCCAGTATGGACTTACCAGATCGCCAAAAGGGATGAAAGAAGTTAAATTCAGACTTAAACCGTTATTACTCAAGTACTAGACACGGTGTCAGTTGAGGACCAGAACAAAAGCAACTGACGTATCTCGAAGAGGTAGAAACCGACGTTTCTTATATTAGTTAGACTAAAACCACAACTGGTAGACCACTACAGGTACACATCTCAGAAGAGAACACAACAACCTTCACGTCCGCCGACGCTTGACCGATTGATTCGTGTCGACTCTCCTCGATGGGGAGCAGACTCCAGTCCCCGTCACCTGATCTCACGGCCCGACGCTGTCGCGTCCCTGCCGGCTCTTCTCGACGGGACACAGGCTCCAGCCCCGTCGTCGGTCCTCTTCGGTGGAGTGCGGGTTCCGGTCCCAGCCACTGGAACTCCTCGGTGGGACTCGGGCTCCGGTCCCCGTCGTCGACCCTCCTCGGTGGGTGTGGGCTCCGGTCCCGGCCGCCGGTCCTCCTCGTTGGGCTCCTCACCACCGACGTGTCCATGTCCTCCCGGATCTCCTCGATAGGGTGCAACTTCCAGTCCTTGCCACCGCCATTCCTCTATGGGGAGCAGGTTCCATTTCGTCACCGACACGAAACGACCTCGTCGACACTTCTCTATGAGGTAGGGGTTCCATTCTCTTTGGGTACATTCTACCATTCACAACGTTCTCCCGTAGTCTCCCGTCTGTGTGACTTTGGTATGAGTGTCTTTTGATCAGTTAGGTTAGTGTGATCCTGGTGTCGGAACAGATTGAGTTACTTTGGTTCGTTAAGGACGCCCCGTTGGGTTCTACGCGCCCAGTACCACCTCTTCAGACTGTCTCGTCCCAGGTGACCTCTTCCCTTACCGTTCGGTGAAGTCATAAGAACGGAACTCTTGGGGTACTTGTCATCCTTTCCCGTTTTACTATCCTATGGTTTTCTCCTTGAGGGGTCCAGTAATCCACGGGTTATACGATGACCTCTAGTCACCTCTTTATTGAGGTCTTTCTTTCTTCCCTACCTCGGTTTCGTTTTTGTTATGGGTCAACACCTACACTGACTACTATCTTCGTTCTAGGTTACGACATTTCTCATTATAACGTATCCTTGGACCTTACAGTCCAGGTACTTAGTTCCATTTAACCTTTACCAGTTTGTTTTCTACCGTTCCCACTTGCAACTGTAAGATCCTTAGTCGCTTGATTTTACCTGACCTTACCCACTTAAATTGAGTCTACTGGTAATATAGATGCTGACACCCGTCCTTAGGGAGTCTTCTTTACCTTATCGGTACTACCAGTTGTTTTCTCAGGCTTTACGTCATGAATCTACATTAGAGTTTTTGCTGTCTTACTAGAGAGAAACAGAGGTTCCGTTTGGTAAGTTATAGTGTCATTAGGTTCAGATACGGGGTTGGTCATTCCGACTTCTTTGACTTCAACTTGCCAAAATACTTCTGGATGTTCTAGAAAATCTTGATTGTGGGTTTTTTCTACAGGCAAAGTAATATCCCCTGACCTTACGTTTTCATCCTTCAGTTCTTTGTGGACCTCATTGTCCGTTTAAACCCGAACCTTACGCCTTACTTCGTCCCGTTTCTGATTATCTCAAAACGGTTCTTTTACGTGATCAGTATCGTTTGTGGGAGAAGGTTGTTGTGTACTATTTTGAGATGTGTACCTGTAGTGTCTACCAGTTGTGGCTTTAGTCTAACTCGGTGATCCCTTCGGTGAATAATGGGAACACGTCACGTCGCGTAATGAATCATCGAGTCAGTACAGATTGAGAGACCTTAGGATACTTGACATCGGGTGGTCCGAGGAGATAGGTACTCCTAAGAGATCCGTTCTTATGACCTCACTCAACGGTACGGGAGGAGATACCCTATAAGGGTGGGTCCCTAACTTGGGTTCATAGTACGTGATATCTACCTAAGAAATGACAAACTCGGTGGTCCCTTCGAGGGTTTAGATAAATACACCAACACGATCCAGAATCTTCGTCGTACACCCTAGAAACGAGAAGTAACCCGTACACCTTAGAAATGGACAAGGGACTGGTCCCTAACTTGGACCCGGAGGGGACGTAACTTTCTCGTCAGAAGTGACGACCTGGTGGTCCATTCAAATTCTCTCGTGAAGGTCGTTCTAAGCTTTTTCGTTGAATAATGGAAACTTTCACTTTCTTTTTCACTTTCAACGAGACACCACAGGCTGAGAAACGTTGGGGTTCCTGATATGTCAGGTACTTTAAGAGATCCGGTCTTATGACCTCACCCATCGGAAAGGGAAGAGGTCCCCTAGAAGGGTTGGGACCATAGTTTGGGACCAGAGGGTGTTACGTCCACCTAAGAAATGGTCGTCTCGGTGTTTCCTTCGGGGATGAAGAGGGAATTAAGACCTGTTAAAGATCTACAAATAAAGATTTCAAATGTCTATTATATGGGTATTCTTTCAAAATTTTCATGTGTCCACGGTGTTATGAAATATAATGAGTAAATATTTAGTATTTTATATGATGAAAGTCAGTCAAGACAGTGAGTCGGTACAGACTGAGAAACGTTGTGGTACTTGACGTCTAGTCAGAAGGGACAGGAAGTGGTATAGGGTCTCAAACGATTTTGAGTACAGGTAACTCAATCATAACGATGGGTCGATACAATAGTAACTGTAGGGGAAGAGGAAGGAAGTCAGAAAGGGTCGTAGTCCCAGAAAAGGTTACTCAACCAAGAGGAATAGTCCACCGGTTTTATAACCTCTAAGTCGAAGTCGTAACCAGGAAGGTTACTTGTAAGTCCTGTCTAAAGGAAATCCTCCCTGACCAACCTAGAGGAACGAGCGGTTCCTTGAGAGATCTCATAAGAGGTTGTGGTGTCAACCTTTCGTAGTTATGAGGTCACGAGTCGGAAGAAATAACAGGTTTAGAGTGTAGGTATGTACTGATGACCTTTTTTATATTGTATAACTGATTCACCTGGTAAAAGTCGTTTCACAACAGAGACGAAAAATTATACGATAGATCCAAACAGTATCGAAAAGAAGGTTCCTCGTTCATAGTAAGTTAAAGTACCGACGTCAGTGGTAGGTGTCACTAAAACCTCCGGTTCTTTTATTTCGGACAGTGACAAAGGTAACAAAGGAGTAGATTAAAGGTACTTCACTACCCTGGTTTACGGTACTAGAAGTAAAAAACTTGTAACACAAAATTCGGTCGAAAAAATGAAAGGAGTAAGTGGAAGTAGTTCTCGGAGAAATCAAGGAGAAACGAAAGACGGTATTCCCACACAGTAGACGTATAGACTCCAATAACTATAAAGAGGACCGTCAGAGCTAAGGTTGAACACAAAGTAGGTCGGGTCGTAAAACGTACTAAATGAGACGTCTCTTCAATTTATTCGTCCCCTGTTATATGTCGGAACTGTATGAAGAAGGGGCTGGTCAGGTAACCAGGTACGAGTCAAGATTCACAACGAAGAACGGGACGTATGTCCAAAAAGTCCTCCGTCCACTCCACCAGACCGTAAAACTAGAGATTCTTAAAAGGTGTCAAACAACACTAGGTGTATCAGTTTCCGAAATCGTATCGATTACTTCGTCTTCATCTAAAAAAAAAAAAAAAAGACCTTATGAGAACGAAAGAGACACTAGGTCAACCACAATCATTAAACTAGAGACCAAGGAGAGGGAAAAGATTTAAGTCGAATATGGAGACCTTTAAGAGTCAAGTGAATGACAACTTCGGATCGAACTTCCTAAAATCGTAATAGAACTTTCGTACACTTTGCTTAAGTTAACAAACCATCAAAGTCGTAAGAAATCGTAACGGGAAGAAACCCTCACGTTACTTTCGACTGGAAAAGGTCAGGACACCGGTGACGACTCAAAAGTTTTAAACAACCGTATAACTCACGTCGTGAAATTGTCGTAATAAAAAATCCTAAACTTCATCGAGTCGACCTTAAGGTAGTGGAGGTGATCTAAACAAACATCACTACGAAGGATTCCCGGTAAACTGAAGTGTGATGTCCTATAGACCGAGATCCATTCACTAGTGTGGTAGTACCAATAGACCCAGTAATCATAGAAAGAACATATCAAGACACATAAGAACGGTTGAGAAGAATTATAGAAGGCGAAGACAATCCAGGTATGGTAAAGACAGGAAATAACACGGAATATCATCACAAATATATAATTTTTTCTTTTGTCGGGGGTTTAATTCTTTCCCTTTTGGTTGTTTATATTATCGTTGTATTTTAATTATAAAAAGGAGTTGGTGGTCACCTTACAGAATGTATAGAGACATGACATAAAGTCAGTGTAAACTCTTATGACGAAGTCTTTGTGCACAGAACTGAAAAACGTACGAACTAAATTGTTAGTATTTTGATTTAAAGACTCTTAAGAGATGATCTTTATACACAAAAGTTCTCCGAGTACGGAATTATTTTTAACCGTGTTTAAAACCGTTTTTAACCGTAATAACGTATCTTACTTAAAACCACAAGTTACTGGACTAAATTTTTAGAACGAAACTAAACGATATACCGGGACTCTTTTAATAAACTGTAGAAACAAGTCACGGACATGTAACTCTATTCTAATTATAATTATAGTTCTTCAATGACACTCCTAATTTGGTCGATTATGTATCCTTGTCACGAATTTTGTTGAACCGTGTATTATTCAGAACGTTTACGTAACCAATAATAATAATAGTGTCGTAATAATGTAGTGTAACACTGGTATTCTTTCTATAATAAATGTTTGTCTATTTTCTATAGATACTGTACGGTTTGTGTTGTATTCGTGATTCACAAATGGTTCACTTTTCTTTACAAGGAACTGTAATTTTGTTAAACATTAGATCGTCTCTCGGTACTCTAGTGACCCCTACAAAGGTAATTAGTCTCCACTCATAAATCATGAATAAATATTATTTCTTTCTTTATATTAACATACCTCTTTAAAATATTCTTATAAATTTACTTTTTAACTGTGTCGCAATAACTGATATGACTGTGTCACCGCTATTACTATACAAAGGTCTACGACATATAAGTTTTCAGGGAAACTGAGATATCAGTTTCGGATGTCACGTACTGAATCTAAGTACCTAATCTTTTTGGGATAATCTTCCGACTACACATTGTGAGTTCTTTCGTATAATATCCCTTCTCTTGTTTACTCTGACAATCTATTACTTTAAGGTGTATTATTTAATTGTTTCCAGATAGAAGTAATTTTCTAGTATAAGGATAGCTCTTTAAGAAAGTTGTCTTTTTAGGCGATGAAAATTAGTACTTTTCATATAATTTATTTTAAGTGCCATTTGGATAAACCTCTATTTTGTCGTTTATTTACTACACGATCAAAATAAATAAAAATTTATTAGAGGAACATCCTATAATAGTAAAGTAACTAGTGACTTCGTTCGAAGTTCGTAAAATTGTAGATCAATTTCTATCATCCCACACGTAAATGAAAATCAAACCGTGAGAGAATACACATTTTAAGGAATCAAATACCGACATTACAGACACCTAATTAAAACTTTCTAAACATGAATAACTATAGTACAAGTTATATCGTTAGATAAACTTTTCAAAACCTAAAATATTTTCGATAATTTTTATGGGACATAAATAATTTAAGATCGTGACGACGACGATTCAGCGAAGTCAGCACAGGCTGAGACACGCTGGGGTATCTGTCGTCGGGTGGTCCGAGGGGTAGGGACCCTAAGAGGTCCGTTCTTATGACCTCACCCAACGATAAAGGAAGAGGCTACTTACTTTCACTTTTCACTTTCACTTCAGTGAGTCAACACAGGTTGAAAAGTTCTGGGGTACCTGACGTCGGATGATCCGAGGAGGTAGGTACCCTAAAAGGTCCGTTCTCATGATCTCACCCCACGGTAACGAAAGAGGTTAAGATCGTGATCATGTCATATATGACAATAATCTTTACATGGATGATGTATTTGTAAGAAATTAGACTTTAAGATAAATGAATGAATTCTCGTAAGATACAAGTTATATCATCAATTTAAAGTAATTTCCTCAGGTGATTGTAATATATAAAACTCAAAGTGGTTTATTACATAAAAGGATAGCACGTCATAGTTATATAATAAAGGGTATATTTATAAGATAATTTAGAATATGGAAGGACTTGACCACTAACCATGTGACATACATCTGCATCCCAGTAAAGTTTAAGTGTGAAACGGTATCTTTTAGTGTAATGACGGAATTATAATAACTTTATACATTAAGTCATTATACTAAAATAAAACAACGGGTCTACACATGTATCTAGTTATTTAGATCATGAATTACTACACCCTTTCAATATGGTTACCTTTCCTATAAAAAAAGGATTTTAAATCTTTAAGAATCCAAAGTTAATACCTGAAGGGACCACCGAGTCAACCATTTCTTAGGTGGACTTCACTTATATATATAAATAAGTGAAATAAATATATATTACAAATTAATATATTAATCAAGACGATATTGTAAACTTGTAGGTAATAAACGGTAGATATTTAGTTTTATTGTGTTTATAAATCACGATCTTTCAATATCCATTTGTAATAAAAGATCATAACACAGATATGTTCACGTAAAAGAATGTAAACTGAAAAATTAGTTTCATTATATATATACTAATCGTTAGTTTGTTATTTCTTTTCGAATATTATTTTTGGTTTCAACGACAGTAGTAATAGGGGAGTCAAAACAAAGGGTTTCTATTTGTAATAATACAGAGATTCGACAAGAAACAGTTCAAAAGATGGTAGAGAACAATTATTCATAAATAAATTTTATGTCAGGGTTTTCGTCAACTATCTAAAATTCAGAACCTCTTACGATTTTGATTTTATATGTATTCGAAAAGTCATTTTTCTAAGACCGTGTTTAATAATTAGACAAAAGAAATTAAATAAAGATCTTCGTTGTTTCATTTCGTCATATTTGATCGTCATATTGCCCAACTCGTATTTAGAGGTTTTATAGACAAAAATATTAATTTTTATTAACACACACGACGACACTTGATTCAAGACGTCACATTAATTTGTATAAATTGTATATAATTGAGATATTCATTAAACGTATTTAATAAGACGAATTGTTAAAATCACATGTGGTCTCCTATGACACTAAAAATAGTTACGTGAGACAATTGACTTACCTATTACTATACCAAAATTTTCAACTCTGTATTAATATTCGGGAAATCTTAGTAGTTTACTTCCCATAATATCCGATAACCTTATTAAACGTTTTTAATATCCCTCTTAACGTACACGACAAAACTTTCAACTTAACTTGGAGATATGGATTAGTAGACTGTTTATAATTGGTAAGTAAGTACAAAAGAGTTACAAGGAAAGGTCTAGATAATGAAGTATACGACCCGAAAATAGGTCTCTGAGTCATAATACGTATGTGAAGATATATTAATCTCATTTTAAATAGGATTGACTTTTGTACCTTTCCTTAAGTTCAAATACTCTATGTACCATCATGTTATTTGGATTTACGGATTTGAACTCAAGACTAAGAACTAAAGTAATGATTCTCCAGTCAGGAAAATGTTTTTGACCGAAGTCAAAGGAGTAGATATTTTACGTTGTCTGAACCTAAGTATTTTTAAGTTTCTTCAGGGAAGTTCCTGAAGTATATTAGTCAGTGTTAACGAGAGCCAAAATAAACAATAAGATCATAAATAAAATGTTTTATTCTTTCGTTACAGTAGAGTAGTTCTCAGATATGGTACCGTGAACTAATAGATCTTACCTCTGAATAGGTGTATCGTTGAGTATAAAAGAAACCGAGTGAGATAGTGAGAAGAAAGAGAGAGAGACGTTTCGTAAAACGCCCATCTTATATTTTAACAGTCTCTCATATCCACTGATGTACATACTGACACCCTGTTGGTGGTGGAAGAAGGAACAGAGTTGGTACGGTTCTTCTCTCACCTATGGTCTTCAAAAGTTCGTAAAACCGAAATCTTTGGGAAAGGTCAGAATTTTTAATTACGTCTGAGGGCTTACTAAAATAAATGTATCAAAATTAGATCACTAGAAATGACATCATACAATTTTGTTTCCAGTAACCTTTGTTAATAAAATAATTAAGTAATTTTAATAGAGTAATTTGCGATTATATATTTATGTAAAAAATAACTTTTTAATAAGAGATTCTGTCTTTCCACTTTCTCCCCGGACCAAAACGTAAAAATATTTTAAGATATCACAAACACAATTACCATCCATCTACCAAAGAGAATAGACGAAGGTTAGATGATACTTTAGCGTGTGGTACCTCGGAGAACTTTAGTAGGAACATGTTAGGATTTTCTTACTCCTACTTTTTGTAATTTGTCAAGGAATTATAATATTTTGTATCAGACTGTAGAGTCAAGAAGACTTTCCCAAATTAGGGGTCCGGTGGGAAAATTCTTTATGAACACATCCCTTTCCGTACCTCTACTCTTCGTCTTCCGACCCGAAACTCATCGTCTCATAGGTCTATCCTTCACCCCTCCTCTTTACCCGTAACAAACTGGTTCTGGGTTGGTACTTCTTGAGCATATGTCGACACATACATTATGTGGACCAATCATAATAGGAAGTCAAGATTTTCCTTTCCGATGAAGTCTTTATTTGTAAAGTCTCACACTTCTTAATCATTATATAGACTTAATATCGTTAGGATAGAGATGAACGTGTTCTTTTTTTTTTTTTAGGGTACTTATCTTAGTGATACACTAACTAATACACCGAAATGGTCAAAACACTCCGAAATTTATAATAATATGACGAATTTTCCTTGTTTAATCACGAACCTCTCTAAATTGATTTTATTTACTTTTTTAATCTTTCCTTTAGTTCCATTCGTTCTTAATTGAAGGATGAGTAAATGGTTGTTTTGAATGGTTCTCTCCTCGACTCTAATTTCTGTTTTTGGAACCTCTGCATTCGTATTAAATTTCGTTTAATCTACTCGTCTTGTCTTTTGTTTGTTGATAGACCCTAACGTGTTTTACGTCCTTAAAATTTAGTCCTTAAATTTTATGGCTTGATTTTTAGTCATAGAACAAACCCAAAAGTCAGAGCCAATCTTAGACATCTTCGGTCAGAAGAGATAGTATACATCAGTCGTAAACTGTAGAACTGATTACCTCTACAAAGTTTTAGGATCTTACTAAAAGAAAAAAATTAAATCCATATTTGCTGTACATTGTAATATAATCAAAGTCTACATGTTGTATCACTAAACTGTAAAGATACGTGACACTTTACTAGTAGTGTTATTTAGATCAATAGTAGACAGTGGTATGTTTTCCTCAATAAAATATTTGAAAAAGAATACTATTCCTGAAAATTCTAAGTGAGAAAGTCGTTGAAAGTTTATACGTTATGTTATAATGATTGATGTGACAGTGGTTCGACATGTAATATAGGGGTACTGAAATGACTGTCTTCAAACATTGAAAATAGAGGGAACTGGGTAAAACGTGTGAAAAGTGAGTGAGGAAATGACCGTCGACCAAAACGGTATCTGAAAAACGTGTAAGGTTTTGAACTTGATCAAGGAATTTTGAGTATAAGTCTTTTCTCTTTTCGTGGTGACTATTGAAAGATTGTTGTCGTTACTCACAGAGTATTAATGTATTTAGTATGGTTTAGGACTCATGACACAGATATAATTAGGGTGACTGGAAGGATTTTATAGGACTACTTCTGTGATAATAAAAAGGGTAAAAAGTTTATTCTTTTGGTTAGATATCCCGTTGTCTTTCCGACTCGGTCCTAAACTTGGATCCTTTAGACCGGGGTCTTATACTTATTCTTGATCGGTCACTGATTTACACTCACTATGTTGACTTATACATTTTCCAATAGTCCCTTTTAAGGTGTTTAGATCTCTTCGGATAAAAAATCTAAGAACGAGAATTCTTAAAGGAACTTAACTCCACCCGTCCTCCAGGTTCTCCCTCCCTTGTATACATACGAATGTAGACTAAGTGAATCACATGTTGTCTTTGAATGTCTTGTGATATTTCGTTAATATAAGGGGGGGTTTTTTTTTAGGTTTTTTTTCTCTTAAAGGATATCAACAAAATCTTGTGGAAGTTTGTAATTGTGGAACTCATATTTCTTAGAACGGATAAAACAAGTAGTAACTTAGAAATCTTAGGTCTTGTGACTAATCGTGTCTTGTTTGAAAAAATAAACAACCTGATATTAAAGAAATCTTACAAAAATTATTTATAAACACCTATTTTTATTCACATTAGAAATTTGTGTCTTTCATTCAAAGTTTTTAGACCACTACACGTCGGTTTCCCCCCCAACAAACAAAACAAAAATGAGAGGTTTTTGAGATAGACAACAGTTAGTAATGACTAAAGGTCAACGGGAATGAGTTAATGGAAACTTAAAATTATAAATATTTTAGTGAACATTCAGAACAATTTCTCCTCTAACTTTAAGTCCTTTACCGTTGGGTGAGGTTATAAGAACGGACCTCTTAGGGTTTCTGTCTCCTCGGACCACCCGACGACAGATACCCCAGTTTGTCTCAGCCGAATCGTCGTCGTCGTTAAGTCTTTCGACCACCTTCCGACTCTTAGACGAGACGTAAAGATTCAAGGGTCCACTCCAAGTCAGAGTCAGTCAAGTCAACGAGTCAGTACGGTCTGAGACGTTGGGGTACCTGACATCGTGTGGTCCGAAGGGACAGGTAGTGGTTGAAGGTCTCGAACGAACGAGTTTGAGTACAGGTAGCTCAGCCACTACGGTAGATTGGTAGAGTAGGAGACAGCGGGGGAAAAGAAGGACAGAAGTTAACAAGGGTCGTAGTCCCGGTCCACCGGTTTCATAAACTCGAAGTCGTAGTCAGGAAGGTTACTTATAAGTCCTGATTAAAGGAAATCCTAACTGACCAAACTAGAGGGACGTCCGGTTCCTTGATAGTTCTCAGAAGAGGTTGTGGTGTCAAGTTTTCGTAGTTAAGAAGCCGCGAGTCGAAAAAATACCAGGGTGAGAGTGTAGGTATGTACTGATGACCTTTTTGGTATCGGAACTGATCTACCTGGACACAACCGTTTCATTACAGAGACGAAAAATTTTTCCCATTCAGATAAACAGATTATTGATGAGACACATAGTTCCAGGAATATTCGTGTGTTATACACACTGAAGGTATAAAGTCTTTAATTTCCCTGACCGTACAGTATTTCTAAAATTTGTACTATACATGGTATTAAGATAAAAAATTGTATGAGGGGAAGAGTAAATATGACAACAGTAATAAAATCCTGTTTGACTTTTCACTGTAAATAGAGACGATGACCTTACTAACAGTGTACGTTACAATTTAAAAAGTTCGAAATGACCCCTGTATGACACTACGAAACAAACCTATAGAGGTTGACAGTTACAAAAAGGATACTGGAAAGGATACCTAATTTGTGTTTATTTGTGTATAAATTGTTAAACTTTTCCGTTCGATAGGATGTCAATTTTAATCTTATCTTTTATATCTTTGTACGTGTAGTAGTAAAAAGTCCAAGTAAGTAGTAAAGTCCTAAATTTATCTTTTGTTAACAGGTTCATTTGTTTTTTTCATTAGGAAATATCAAAAGTTCTTTTACAGTCCGAACTAAGGGAAGGAAAGTATGTACATTTGGCTCCGGTGTCTTTTGATGATGTATTCCATTAATCGTAAATAAATCGTTTATGGGAATAACGTAAACAGTGTCTATTATAAGATTAACAATGTACTTATAATTGAACGAATTATACGTACTGTAGGGTCGTTTATGGTGATAATAGAGACACAAAATACCCACTATTTTTTGTTCCATTTACCTTAAGGAGTCGTCAGGTCAATTCTATGACGAAAATTACGGTTCCCGTACCCGAGTTAGGACCCAGTCCTTCGATTCTAGAACGTTCGGGAAACCGGTATTTATATATGTATATATGGTTCCATTTCACTTTACTTTCTGTAGTGGATTCTAGAGTATCGATAAACGATACTAAACTTTGGTCCGTCGGACCGGAGTCTTAGACACGAGAATTTGTGACATGATAAGACAGAGGGAAATACTTAAAGATTCCTTTTATTTATACACTCTAAAAGTTTCTGAACGTTATAATATGGGTTTATATAAAAGCAAATTGGAATTCTGTGAAAAACCGTTAAATCTCGTAGTGTTTCTTTTGTCATCGTTTTTTGATGAACCCTATATTTTACTAGTCCAGAAGTTCTCACAGTTCTCTTCACCCCATACTACTCTCTTTGTCCTCCCGATAGAGAGTAGAGATTGTGTCACAGGAATCAAGTGTCATGAAACGAGACGTGTATGAGACGATACTACTTGGTTAGATACTTGAGATAACGGACTATGATGTAAAAAACATCGAGAAACTTTAAAGTCTTAAGTAAAGGTAACAGGCAGTCTGTAGGGGTGGATGGAACCATGTCACCATTACCTTTCGTTTGTACAGTTTTAGAACGTGTTTTAACAAAAACAAAGGACTTCGGGACACAACCTATCACTACAATGGTAGACGAGTAATTATATTAATCCTTAAAGTTTCTATAAGAGTTTTTAGGAGAAGAATGAAAGTACAATATAACTTGACATGTCGTTGATTATATAAAAGAAAAAAGGAGAAAAAATTTTTTAACATCATCAATTAAATGTCCAGTTCTTATGTCGTTTCAATAAGACTATATATATATATATATATATATATATATATATATATATATATGTGTGTGTGTGTGTGTGTGCGTGTATATAAGAAAAGTCTATGAAAAGGTAAGATTCAATAATGTTTTAAAACTTATATCAATGGACGTGATATGTCATTTAGGAATAACGAATGAATAAAAGATATATCATTACACTTATATAATTAGAGTTTGAGGATTAAATAGGAGGACTGGAGGATAGGGGAAACCGTTCGTATTCTAATAAAAGAGATATATACTCAGATACAGACGAAACGGTTATTTAAGTAAACATAGGAAAGAAATCTAATGTGTATATAGACTATATTATAAACAAAAAAAGACAGACTGTATGAAGTGAATTATACTATTGGAAATCCAGGTAGGTACGACGACGTTTATCGTAATAAAGTAAGAAGAAATACCGACTTATTATAAGGTAATATATGTATGTAGTGTAGGAGATATAGGTAGACAGCTACCTGTAAATCCGACGGGGGTCCATAACCGGTAACATTTATCACGACAATACTTATAACCCTACGTACATGAAAAAGGCTGATTTCGTAAACAAAATAAAGGGACCTATATAAAGGTCCTTACTCTAAAGACCGAGTACACCATTGAGATAAAAATCAAAAAATTCTTTGAAGGTATTGACACCAGGCACCTCTTCCTTTACCATTGGATAGGGTCATACGAACGTACCCTTTATGGTACCTGTCTCCTCACCCGATGTTAGGTATCCCAACATTTCCTCAGTCTACTTTCATTCACTGATCTGTTGTGTTATGACAAAAGGTATGACTAACACGGTTAAATGTAAGGGTGTTCATCACACCCTTCCTAAGTGGAAAAAAAGTGTGGGACAGGTCGTATATAATCAAGTTAAATCAGCGAATCAGTACAGGCTGAGAAACGTTGGGGTACTTGGCGTCGTGCGGTCCAGAGGGACAGGTAGTGGTTGAGGTTTGAGTGCAGGTGACTCACTCACTACGGTACGTTGGTAGAGTAGGAGACAACAGGGGAAGAGAAGGACGGGAGTTAGAAAGGGTCGTAGTCCCAGAAAAGTTTACTCTGTCGAGAAACGTAGTCCACTGGTTTCATAACCTCAAAGTCGAAGTCGTAGTCAGGAAAGTCACTTGTGGGTCCTGACTAGAGGAAATCCTACCTGACCAACCTAGAGGAACGTCAGGTTCGCTGAGAGTTCTCAGAAGAGATTGTGGTGTCAAGTTTTCGTAGTTAAGGAGTCGTGAGTCGAAACAAATATCAGGTTGAGAATGTAGGTATGTATTAATGACCTTTTTGGTATCGGAACTGACCTACCTACAAACAACTGTTTCGTTACAGAGACTAAAATTATACTACAAATCCAACCAGTATTAAAAGGAATTTTCCTCATTCACAGAAAATTAAAGTAACGATTTTAGTGGTAGATGTCACTAAAACCTAGGGTCTTTTTATTTAAGTCGGTGACAAAGGTGACAAAGGGGTAGAAAAACGGTACTTCACTACCCTGGCCTACGGTACTAGAAGTAAAAGACTTACAACTCGAAATTCGGTTGAAAAAGTTAGAGGAGAAGGTGATAGTAGTTCTCCGACAAATCAAAATGAAGTGAAAGACGGTATTCCAACCACGGTAGACGTATATACTCCAATAACTATCAAGAGAGTCGATAGAACTAAGGTCGAACATGAAGTAGGTCGGGTCATAAAGAGTACTACATGAGACGTATATTGAATTTATTCGTCCTACCGTTATATGTCGAAACTGTATGAAGAAAAGGATAAACCTTGGTCAGACAACAAGGGACAGGTCATGAAGATTTATAAAATTACTACCGGTAAGACTGACCAGACTCCATTATTGGAGTAACATCAAAACTAGATTGAAAGAGATTATTGATCACCTATAACTTGTAGATTTTGCAGACGGACGTTACGTCCTCTGCGTCCAAGTTAGGGACCCAACCCTTCTAGGGGACCTCTTCCTTTACCGTTGGGTGAGGTCGTAAGAACGGACCTCTTAGGGTACCTACCTCCTTGGACCATCCGACGTCAGGTACCCCAGCGTTTCTCAACCTGTGCTGACTCGCTGAAGTGAAAGTGAAAGTACACGGTCAACTGGTAGACATACGGATGAAAGGGGTGAAATAAGTTAAATTCAGACTTAAACCGTTATTCCTCAAGTACTAAACTCGGTGTCAGTCGAGGACCAGAACAAAAACGACTGATATATCTCGAAGAGCTAGAAACCGACGTTCCTTATATTAGTTAGACTAAAGTCACAACTGGTAGACCACTACAGGTACACATCTCACCCCTTTTGGTGATCTGGTAAGTCCATACTGGATTTAGTTTAGGGAATACTAATATGTCACCTTCACTCTTTATCTAAAATCCCTGATCTGGACTATCTGTCTCACGGACTACTTGATACCTACCTCCAAGCACTGTAATATGTCCTCTGTCCCTAGCTCCGGTAGGGGTACTTTTTGTTTACGTTTTTTCGTTTTACCGACAGACTCCTCCAGAGTGTTTATCGACACTTTTCTTCTCTTTACTTTTCGTTTCCTCTTTTCCCTTCTATTATTCGTAGACTTAAGTCTTAAGGTTTCTTATCGTTCCTCTCTATTCCTTCGGAAGGAGTCGATAGTTACGTTTCTTTATCTCCTTTTGTTGTCCTACCCTTTCTGATCTCCAGAGAAATTCTTTTAATCTCTATGGTTCCCTTGTAAAGTACGTTTCTACCCGATCTATTTCCTGTCTTTACCATACCTTGTTTGTCTTCGTCTTCTATAATTCTTGTCCACCGTTCTTATGTGTCTTGACATGTCTTTTCTAGAATTACTGGGTCTATTAGTGTTACCACACTAGTGATTAGATCTCGGTCTGTAGGACCTTACACTTCAGTTCACCTGGAATCTTTGGTAGTGATGCTTGTTTCGATCACCTCCACTACCTTAAGGTCCACTCGACAAAGTTTAGGACTTCCTACTACGACACTTTCACGACGTGAGTTATACGGTCGTTTAAATCTTTTGAGTCGTCACCGGTGTCTTGACCTTTTCCAGTCAAAAGTAGGGTTAAGGTTTCTTTCCGTTACGGTTTCTTACGAGTTTCATGGTGTGTCAACGTGAGTAGAGTGTACGATCATTTCATTACGAGTTTTAAGAGGTTCGGTGCGAAGTCGTTATGTACTTGGCACTTGAAGGACTACAAGTTCCACCAAAATTTTTTCCGTCTCCTTCGTCTCTAGTTTAACAGTTGTAGGCGACCTAGTAGTTTTTTCGTTCTCTCAACGTTTTTTTGTAGATAAAGACGAAATAACTGATACGGTTTCGGAAACAGACACACCTGGTGTTATTTGACACCTTTTAAGACTTTCTCTGTCCTTATAGTCTGGTGGACTGGACGGAGAACTCTTTGGATATACGTCCAGTCCTTCGTTGTCAATCTTGACCTGTACCTTGTTCTCTGACCAAGGTTTATCCTTTTCCTCATGCAGTTCCGACACATAACAGTGGGACGAACAAATTGAATATACGTCTCATGTAGTACTCTTTACGACCCGACCTCCTTCGTGTTCGACCTTAGTTCTAACGACCCTCTTTATAGTTATTGGAGTCCATACGTCTACTACGGTGGGAATACCGTCTTTCACTTCTGCTTGATTTTTCGGAGAACTACTTTCAATTTCTCCTCTCACTTTTTCAACCGAATTTCGAATTGTAAGTCTAGTACCGTAGACCAGGGTAGTGAAGTAACCTTTATCTACCCCTTTGTCACCTTTGTCACTGTGTGAAATAAAAAACCCCGAGGTTTTAGTGACGTCTACCACTGACGTCGGTACTGAAATTTTCTGCGAATGAGGAACCTTCCTTTCAATACTGGTTGGATCTATCGTATAACTTTTCGTCTCTATGATGGAACGGTTGTTTGCATCCAGATCAGTTCCGATACCAAAAAGGTCACCAATACATACCTACACTCTCAACCTGACACTTCTTTCGACTCGTGGCTTCTTAACTACGAAAACTTGATTCTGAGAACTCTCAAGGAACTTGACGTTCCTCTAGGTTGGTCAGGTCGGATTTCCTCTGGACAGGACCCACAAGTAACCTTCCTGACTACGACTTCGACTTTGAGGTTATGAAACCGGTAGAGTACGTATCTTAACTAAGTAACCTTTTCTGGGACTACGACCCTTTCTAACTTCCGACCGCTTCTTCCCCTACTGTCTCCTACTCTACCGACCTACCGTAACGACTGAGTTACCTGTACTCAAACTCACTTGAGACGCTCCGCCACTACCTGTCCCTCGGGACCGTACGTCACTAAGTACCCGAGCGTTTCTCAGCCTGTGCTGACTCACTGACTTGACTTGACTTAACTACGGATGAAAGCTCTTTACAGTCAAATCCAGGACACAAGTAAAAATAAGTAAAAAATATAATTGAACATAGTCGACAAATTACTTACTAATTTATACAATACGGTAGGTTGGTAGAGTAGGAGAAAGTGGGAAAAGAGGAAGACGGAAG
Source organism: Capra ibex (assembly GCA_006410555.1). NCBI lineage: Eukaryota > Metazoa > Chordata > Mammalia > Artiodactyla > Bovidae > Capra > Capra ibex. The sequence continues at coordinate 25,265,332 of SJYO01046538.1, read as the reverse complement.
TTATAAAGGGTCGTAGTCCCAGAAAAGGTTACTCAGCCGACTGTCGACTACGTTAGTTATACTTAAACCCGTTTGAGGTTCTCTACCTGTCGCTCCGGACCGTATGACGTCAGATACCGCAATGTTTCTCAAGACGAACTGAACCGTTGACTTGTTGTTGTATTCGATAGACATATAAAACCTCTAATTTGGGAACAACCATCATAGTTGACGTTTATAAAAGAGGGACCTCCAACGGAGAAAAAAAACAGAAACCAAAGAAATGTGATTATAATTCCATCGTATGTTGTAGTCGACTTCAGTAGTAGAGAGGAAACCTAGTGACGTCGTAGCAGGGTCAAAGAGTACCGAAATTGAAGAGGTTAATAAAAAACTATGTGAGTTGTCTGGACGAAAGATTTCGTGTATATCTGTCAGAATTCTGAACAATCGAAGTTCTGAAGACAACAGGTAAGAGACGAATATCTAATTCGGGTTTGACGAATCGCTCCAAATATTTCCGTAAAGATTAAATTGAAATCTGATGTAAAGTTCGGCGTCAGAGTTGATAAATAAAAGGTTCGTCAATATGTTCGAGGAATGAAGTCGTTTGTTATAGGAAATTTTAAAAGAATTGTAAAGAAAACAGGATAGGTTTACAAGAACAGATGTAAAATCGAACTGTTAAAAATAAGTGGAAAGTTCTACTATCAAATATGTACTTCGTAAAAGGATGGAAGGGATCTTTTTATTTAAAATAATGAGACTAAAGGACAACATGAAAATTACATGTGAGATATAATATTGGATCGTCCATTCCTTTAGAGAGTGTCTATTTACTTAAAATTTTTCACTTTTGTTTATTAAACCGAATTAGTTACTAAAATGTAATTATTATATAAAGTATTTAAACCTATATTATTTACTATTTAATTGATGTATATTATAATTAATGTTATTTATTATCATACTGTAAAAACCGAGTGTGTGGGAATACAGTTACTAAAGAAGGAAAACGTTCTTTTACTTACAATAAACATCAATCGTTTTGTTACCGTCATTTTTATGTAATTGTCATAGTATTTAGGGTTCTTATAGGAGACGAGATCAGGTAAATAAGATCGGTCTCTCTTTTTGTTTGTCAGTTTACGTCCGACCACATCCGGTAACTGACGGTTCTCTTTTCTTTTCGATGAGTACAACTCAAGCTGTACTTAAAGTAATAGTCCTTACACGATTTTTTTGGTGACAGTCACGGTACCACGAAGACATCCACCAAACAGACTATACACCCTCCGAGTAGAAACCATGTTTGTACGATATCACGACGACTATGTACAACGACTAAATGTGAAGGGACTCGGTAGATATTTATGTCCACCGAGGATCAAATATCATACTAGACCTTTGAGTTGACCTCTCTTTTGTTATCGTTTGTTTACTGAAGAAAGGTGTCACCGATGTATATAGGTCTAAACTTTCGAATATACACTCTCCGAATAACTTCAATTCTGAAATGTCAATAGTAGAGCTGGAGATCTACCGCTACGTTGTAGTCAAACCGTAATAATAATGAAGTGTAGGGACCTCAAGGTGAAGTATCAAGAAGTCCTTCACCTTTAGATATCTTTCTCGTCCGATAGGGTTTCACTTTCTTTTAGATAATCAACCCATAAAACCTCCTCGTTTCACCTTTCGACATCACTTACCACATGGATTATGACATATTCCACAACAATGACTACACACGATTCTGTGAGTTATGTTAAGGATATAAAATATAAAACTATAAAAGTACTAACATTAGCACCCTTAAAAGTTTGAATAAGTCTTCATCTCACTTACTACATTACTTGAAAGTATACGAGTATTGAGTCGAACTCTTTAATAGTTGTGTACTGGATAGTAGAATAAGTATAAATGAGGGTGTATGAATGTTGTACCAAACTATAGTGTGTGTACTTAAGTAATTTTTGGAGTCCTAAAGGGAGGTGTACTACTGAGAGACTTTTATAAAGATGGAAACTTCCTTTGTGATTTCTACATCTTTAATCATTTTCTCGTTCTCCCCTGGGAGAACCTAGATAAAGAATTACACCCACCATTTAAGTTCCCACCCAAACACAATCAGTTAGTTGACACTGGCTGAGAAACACTAGGGTACTTGACGTCGGACGGTCCGAGGAACAGGTACCCTAAAAGATCCGTTCTTATCACCTCACCTAACGATAAAGAAAGAGGTCCCCTAGAAGGACTGGGTCCCTAGCTTGGGTCCAGAGGACGTGACGTCCGTCTAAAAAATGACTGACTTGATGGTCCCTTCCTATCCACCCAAATAAAACGACATTAAATGGATCAGTATCTGAAACACAAAGAGACACACGCATAAAATAAAAGTTCTTGCCTTTTTTTTTTTTTTTTCTGTTAGTCCTTTCCCTGTGTTCGTAATATTTATGACCGGAGAGCTGTCTTTGCCTCAGCGAGTAGGAATGAAGTACCCTTTGATGTTTCAAATCCCTCTTTAATTCCTCTTTCGATTTAACACGGTTTCGACAGGTGTCTCTAGGAACTGTTAACGGAGTCCTTTTCGAGAACTTCCGAGTCTTTCGGTAAAACTAAGAACAAATTCACTTTCTTCATCTTCTTACTCGTCCGGGTGAGTGAACGGATGTGGAAATAGATGACACCAAAGGGACCTCTGTCGGTGACTGTAACAACACGAAATACCCCTTTTCTTGGTGTTTGTGAAATGACTTCACTTCAGTACTACCTGCGGAGTGGAGAACCTTTGAGTGGTCCTCTTATTCATTATTCGGTTTTCCGTTTATTTACACGTTAGTTACTTTTTCATCCTTCTGTACTTCCTCTAGTATTTTTTTGTCTTCTCTTTTTATTCTTCCACCACCTTTGTTTTATGTCTTCGACGAGAGGAAGTGGGGTCTTCTAAAGGAATTGATGGGGGTGACTGAGAGGAGAGGAACTTTGATTACTCACAAGTTTCACGATAAAATACAGTTCTACCCACATTGTCCTACGTCTCTTATGGACAAATATTAGTCTATCTAGGAGTAACCTTGGAACTCCTTTTACGAATTGGAGGAACAAAATCGAGTAGACATTTTACCCCAATTTTATAAAAGAAAAGTCGTATAAAACTAATAATCTCTATTCTATACATTATGTTATGGTCATGTAAGGACAATTAGTTAATCATTGTTGATACTACTATCCCTAATCTAAACAATTATGGTAGAGGCATGGATCCTTATTGGGTCACATTGTCGTCCATAATTGGTTATGGAAAATTCGAACTCTCTGTTGACACCAAACTCAGGTTCACTTCGGTATCACTCAAACTCGGAATCCCCGACACTTACGACAGAAACTCAAAGGGACAATCGAGGCAACCATTTCTTAGGTGGACGTTACGTCCTCTGGGACCAAGTTAAGGACTCAACCCTTCTAGACGACCTCTTCCCTATCCGATGGGTGAAGTTATAACAACCCGAAGGGAACACCGATTCGGCCATTTCTTAGACGGACGTTACGTCCTCTGGACCCAACCCTTGTATTCTCTTTCCAACCGGTGACGTCATAAGACCGGACCTTTTAAGTTGTGTGACATATCAGGTACCCCAGTGTTTCTCAGTTTGTGTTGACTCGCTGAAAGTGAACGTGAGACAATAGAAACAGTGTATAACAATTCAGGAAACATTTTATACTCTCTACTTTTCATACTAGGGAGAAGATATATACCACACAGATAATCACATAAGGTGATTTTTACTGAGTAAGACGTTAAATGATTTTTCCTGCCTTCCATTCATGTTATGTTTTCTTCAGTAGACCGAGTATCCATCGTCTACGATGTGTAAAAGATGTTTATAAATTACCCTCTAAATCTCTACGAACTGAAGAGGCCTTTACTACTTTATATATCAAGTCAAAGGGGAGATAAAGACAAAATTTAATCGATGACTTTACTTTATTGTGTACTAACTGTTTTTTGTATTATAAAGTGGAAAGAGTCTTTATTTTAGTAAGGTTATCTAAAACATATTTACCTCTAGTCTCAACGAGACTATTCTCACTATAGCAGGTTCGTTATTTCGAAATTACGTCCTATTTATGTGATCTTTCTCACCTCTCACGACATTAACTTATATCAACGAGTCGGTGATTCAGTACAGACTGAGAAACGTTGGGGTACTTGACGTCGTACGGTCCAAAGGCACAGGAAGTGATAGAGGGTTACAAATTAATTTGAGTGTCGGTAACTCAGTCACTACGGTAGGTTGATAAAGTAGGAGAGCAGGGGAAGAGGGGGACGGAAGTTAGAAAAGGTCGTAATCCCAGAAAAGGTCACTCAACAGAGAAGTGTAGTCCACCGGTTTCCTAAACTCGAAGTAGAAATCGTAGTCAGGAAGACCACTCGTAAGTCCCAACTAAAGGAAATCCTAACTGACCAAACTAGAGGAACGACGGGTTCCCTGAGAGTTCTGAGAGGTTCTTTTTAAGTTTTGTAGTTAAGAAACCGTGAGTCGGAAGAAATACCAAGTTGAGGGTATGCGGATGTACTGATGACCTTTTGGTATCGAACTGATATGTCTGAAAACAGTGGTTTCACTACAGAGACGAAAAATTATACGACAGATCCAAACAGGTTCCTCTTTCACAGAAAATTAAAGTACAGACGTAAGTACTAGACGTCACTAAAACCTCGAGTTCTTTTATTTTAGACAGTAACAAAGGTGAAAGGGGGATAGATAAACGGTACTCCACTACTCTGGCCTACGGCACTAGAATCATTTCCTCATCATGATCTCTTATAAAAAGGGAGAATTTGACACTAGGGAACTATAATCAAAGCGGATACCCTTTCTAGATATTGTTGGTAATATATGTCAGTTCATATTTGATTAAGAAGATGTCTGTATACTAACACAATCGTAATGTTTTGTTTCGGACCAGTATAAAATCTGGGTAAAACGTTACCATCACTTTCCTGTCCGTTGTGTAGTACTGTGTCTTCAAATTTCTAATCTTCTTCTTTGAAAATCTTTGTATCAATGGATTTGTTTAACCACTAAAAGAACTCGTATTTTATATATTTATCGGTCTCTGATACTAATTTGTCATTTTGCGTTGTTCTGTCCTTGTAGTGTGAGAAAAATCACCGAAGTCATCGTAAACAACACGTTTTACACAAAAATAATATGACCTATTATATTTTGTTAACTCCGGTCTCGTCGGGTACGGAGTCGAGTGTATACATCGTACCATTTTCTAATAGGATTTGAACCTAATTTTCTGGGTGTGTTTCTTCTTGGTTCTCTAATAATAGAAATCACTTCGTTTAGTCTGTTTCTTTCTGTTTATGATATAAAAAAGTGAATGTACACCTTCGAATTCTGATTGTACTTATTTAAATATACGTTTTGTCTTTATCTGAGTGTCTACATCTTTGATTGAACAGTAATAGTTTCCCCTTTCCTCTACCCCCTAAACCTTAATTGTCAATATTTTATGATACATATTTTATCTATGCGGTGTTCCTATATGATATATCGTGACTCCTTTATCGGTAATAGAACATTATTGAAAATCATCTCGTATTAGACATTTTTATGACTTAACGATACGACATATGGACTTTGATAATATTATGATATTTAGTTACTATGACGTTATTTTGTTTTCTAAGTATCTAATAAAGAACACAACGGTAAATAATCGATGAATTTGAACACGTTTGATAAAACGATGAACCTAAAACACTAAAGACGAATTAGTGTTTCATAAGCACGGAGTTGTTTATGAAAGATTTTAAGAATCGTCTAAATTGCAAAATCCCAAGATAATAGAAACATAACATAAGTCGATCGTGTGACGTAGATAAAAAGATCTTCTGACTTACACTTCACTGTTCATACGAAGACAAAATAATCGGTCCTCAGATCACGGGATCAGGACCACCACACCACCATTTAATCCACCGATTCACGTCTCTTTCTCTTGTTTCTTTCGTCCACTATAGACCAACGTAAAGATATTTATCGACGTCAACAACATTCTTCGTGGATTGTAACGGAAACTTTCTGTTCATAAACGAGATACACATTCTTATTCTGATCCCCTTTACTGAGACCTACTAGAATATTCTTTGTGTGGAGTATCCTTTTGGACGGAAACCCTATAGGAGGGTAAAGTAAATGAAGAAAATTTATCATTGTCACTAAAGACGAGTGGACGGGGGTAAAAGACAGAGATACTTGAATAGGGTGTCCTTATTCGTAAGACCTAAAACTGTGTGTGTGTGTGTTTACATATCAAGTGGTTATAAGAGGTTTTCTTGTGTTTATGCACTTGATGTGTCATGAAGTCTTATAAAAGTTTACTTGTTGTTTTTTATTGAAGAGTTAATTCCGAATTCTTTTGTGTTCATCATACAATATAGTTTCCTTTGTTTCCTAATTCTCTTCTCGTTATTCCTGTCGGTCACGAATTAATACCCAGTGTGTAGTAGGATTACGAAATATGTTTAATAAAGTGGTTCATAAGTCTCGGTGTGATACTCCCTCTGTGAAACAGGGATAAAGGGTGTCCAACTTTGACTCCGTTTCTTTCTAGTTCACCGAACTGACTCCAGGATGTCGAGACTTACCGTCTATCCTGAACTTGTTCCCTGAGGTTGGTACTGTAGTACGACGAAGAGTCGTCTGACAACAGTTCCGTGTGTAAAAGTCTTCTAAGAAACAAAAGTAAGAAGAAGTTTACAAAATAACGGAGACTAAAGAAAGAAAGAAGAGAATTTTTTTTACTTAGTTACTTTCCTTCTTAGTGTTGTATACAAGTGATCGTTCGGTGTATTGGTTGACTCTCACTTGCATGATTAAATGAAAATTTACGTTCGAAGATTCTGGTACTTTATAAAATGAAAGAACCCCCGTTAAGGTAAAAATCACATTCATAAGTGACTGTGTGATGTTATGAAAAACAAAGTACAACTTGATTTTTCGTTTATCAAATGATATAAAGACGTACAAACCAGAACCCTTTACAAAGACCTCTTAAAATTTTATATAACTTAACCTGATTAGTTTAGTTGTTAATTTCTTCTGTTAAAACGTAACTCCAGACGGATATTTTAAAGACATCTGTCTTGTTCAAAATGAATAGATTGACATGAGTCTTGAAAAGTTTTTACATGACACAAATTTATTGTCAACTATATAATTCTTCAGTCGTACAAAGGAATTTATAATGTGTATTCGTTTACCTAAGATAATCCGTTTTATTGAATGTACTAATTCATCTATCGTTTACCTTTTTATTCTTCTACACACACGTACACACACAAATACCGTTTTTAGGTATATAAGTTGTAAAAAAAAGGTAAACTTTACGTAATTACATAGACGAAATAATTTTGACAGATGGGATGAGAGTATAAAAACAACAAGAAAAATAAACTTAAAAATAAAGAAATAAACTTGAAACGACTAAAAGTAAGAAAGTAGTAACTGTAAATTTTTACAAAGTCGATATTAATAACAATACAAGTTGGAACCAATATAGGACCTTAGAAACTATATCTTATTATAGTAATTAAAAGAAAAAAGATCTATCGAACATTTTCTTCTTACTTACTTATTCATACGTATATGATTATTTGTCACAGACTCCTTTTCAAAATTTGAAAGTTTTGTCAAGAATCATCAACTATAAATCAAGATAATAGATAAAGAATTAAAATAAACAAAAATAACTCATAATAACTAAATGTTACAATATAATCAAAGTTCATATGTCGTTTCACTGAGTAAAATGTATGTAAAAAGTCTAATCAAAAGGAATATCCAATATTGTTTTATAACTCATATCAGTAATACCTATATCATCTAAGAAAAACAAATAGATAAAAATATATGTCATATATAAATAATTAGGGTTTGAAGATTAAATAGGGAGGAGGTGGAGGAGGGTGTCGTTGGTATTTATACAAAGGATACAGACAATGGGTAAATTTTAAAATAAAATAAAAAACAGAAAACCTTTCAAATACCCTTAAGAAACACGAGATCACATACTTGTTAGAAATTTTTATATCACTTCTGTAAAAAGAAAGGACGTGTATCCGATCTATAAATAGTCATTACGACGATTCAGTGAAGTCAGTACAGGTTGAGACACGCTGGGGTATCTATCGTCGGGTGGTCCGAGGGGGCAGGGACCCTAAGAGGTCCGTTCTTATGACCTCACCCAACGGTAAAGGAAGAGGTTACGTACTTTCCCTTTTCACTTTCACTTCAGCGAGTCAACACAGGTTGGGGGTCGCTGGGGTGTCTGACGTCGGAAGGTCCGAGGAGACAGGTACCCTAAAAGGTTCGTTCTCATGACCTCACTCCATGGTAACGGAAGAGGCAATAGTCATTATCATCATATATTAATGTATAATTTGATAAGTACAGTGACATACGTCAGTAAAAATATAAATATATAAAATTTATCTATAACTATTCTCATATATCCCACACTGTATAGGAGGAGGAAGACAAAAGGGAAATTAAAGGTCTTTAAAACGGATCTATAAAAATTACAATGAGTCATAAATTTTATCAATTACTGTCGATAGACTTAAAATCAAGTATGCTGAATAATCATTTTCCCCAAGGAGAATAAATAAAAACATGAAAAATGGAACGTAAGTTGAAACGAATAGAAATAGTGAAAAGTAGGGGTATTGAAAGAGGAAACGGAAAACGTGACGACAGAAAGGTCAATAAGATTTGGAAATGTATATAGTAATGTAGGAGTCGTGAATCGTGTCGCGACCGAGTACCACCCGTGTATCGTACAGTATTTTACCTACTTACGTTCAAAGTCAGTAAAGTATTCAAAAGTTATTTGATTGCAAAGGTAGTTACAAATTTATGCATTTTGGAGTAATGTTTTTATATGATCTTATAACGATTTGTATCCTGATTTACATATGTGTTACAAATAAAAGTATTAAATTTTAACTATGTAAAATATTTTTAAGTTATATTTCATCATGGATAGATGACTCAACTTTTACTCCAACTATATGAATCTAACACTCATTTAAGTTATTTTTGTGATTTGAAGAATCTCAGTTTATACTCTGACTTAAACTATTTGAGTAAACTTAAGTCAGATAAATACAAAAGTTTATTAAAGGGAACAAAAGACATGAACACTTTGAGGACCGTAGAGTGAACGTCTACATAAATTTACGTTGATTATCGAGTCGAACTTAAGATAGTGGAGTCGATCGAAACAAGAATCATTATGTAAGGTTCCGGGTGAACTGAAGTATAGGGTCCTATAGACCGAGATCCATTCACTATTATGGTAGTACCAATAGACGTTCTTTGTGTCTTCTTGACATATGTGTGTGTGTGTGTGTGTGTGTGTGTGTGTGTGAATAGTTACTGGACCTATTGGTGATACCACATCAGAGAGTGGAACTGGGTCTGAAAGACCTTACCCTTCACTTAACCCGGAATCTTTCGAAGTGATTCTTGTTTGGACCACCTCCACTACCTTAAGGTTAACAAGATAAAGTTTAGGATTTTCTAGTACGACGATTTCACGACGTTTGTGAGTTGTACGGTCGTTTAAACCTTTAAAGTCGTCACCGGTGTCCTGACTTTTTTCAGTGAAAAGTAGGGTTAAGGTTTTTTACCGTTACGGTTTCTTACAAGTCTGATGGTGGGTAACACGAGTAGAGTATACGATTGTTCCATTACAAGTTTTAGGAAGTGCTATCCGAAGTTGTCATGTACTTGACTCTTAAAGGTCTATATATTCGATCTAAATCTTTTCCTTGTCCCTGGTCTCTAGATTAACGGTTGTGAGCAACCTAGTATCTTTTTCGTTCTCTTAAGGTCCTTTTTTTTTTTTTTAGAGGAAGACGAAGTAACTGATATGATTTCGAAAACTGATATACTTAGTTTTGTTTGTCTTTTTAAGAATTTCTCTACCCTTATCGTCTGGTTGAGTGGACGGAGGAATCTTTGGACATAAATCTAGTTCTTCGTTGTCGATCTTGACATGTACTTTGTTGTCTGACCAAGTTTTAACCCTTTCCACATGCAGTTCCGACATAAAACAGTGGGACGAATAAATTGAAGATACATCTCTTGTAGTACGTTTTACGGTCCGACCTACTTAATGTTCGACCTTAGTTCTATCGGTCCTCTTTATAGAGTCTACCACTTCTTAGACGGATGTTACACCCTCTGGGTCCAAACTGGGGTCCAATCCTTATATGGGACCTCCTCTTTACCGTTCGGTGAGGTCGTAAAACGGACCTCTTAAGGTACCTGTCTTCTCGGACCTACCGATGACAGGTATCCCAACATTTCTCAACCTTTACTGACTTCGTTGACTCGGCGTACGTCTACTGTGGTGGGATTACCGTCTTTTACTTACGCTCTGTCGTTTTCTCTGTGTCTACACATGTCGGAGAACAACTTCCACTTTCTCCTCCCACTTTTACACCAAATTTTGAGTTGTAATTTTTTCGATTCTAGAGTCGTAAATCAGGGTAGTGAAGTCCTGTTTATTTACCCCTTTTTCATCTTCATCACTATCGAAAATAAAAGAACCCGAGGTTTTAGTGACGTTTAACACTGACGTCGGTACTTTAATTTTGGGTGAAAGTAGAACCTTCTTTTCGATACTGTTAGATCTTTAGTATAATTTTTCGTCTCTTTAAGAAACGGCTGTTTCAAGGTAGATCAGTTTCGTCACCAAAAAGGTCATCAGTACATACCTACACTCACGACTTGGTACTTCCGACTCACGACTTGGTACTTCCGACTCACGACTTCTTAACTACGAAAGCTTGACACTACGACCTCTTCTGTGAACTATCAGGGATCCTGTCGTTCCTCTAGTTTGGTCAGTTAGGATTTCCTTTAGTTGGGACTTATCAGTAACCTTCCTGACTACAACTTCAACTTCGAGGTTAAGAAACCGGTGGACTATACTTCTCTGTTGAATGACCTTTTCTGAGACTATGACCCTTTCTAACTCCCATCATCCTCTTCCCCTGGTCTCTCCTACTCTACTAACCTACCGTAGAAACTGAGTTACCTACACTCAAACTCGTTTGAGACCCTCTATCACTTCCTTGTACCTTCGGACCGTACGACGTCAGGTACCCCAGTATTTCTCAACCTGTACTGACCCGTTCACTTGTTTTTGTTTACGGAACGGGTAAATAAATAGGTAGTAATTGACCTAGTAGTAAAATGAAACTTGATCGTAACCTCATGTACTTTATTCATTGTATCTGACCTAGAAATCAATTGCATTACTGAAAGTAAACATAGTAAAGAAAAATCTAAGGTGTATATTCCCTACAGTATACTATCAAGAAGAAAAGAATGAATGAAGTGAATCAGACTGTTAGAGATCTAGTTATGTTTACTTGAATGCTTTATCTTTCCCTGAGTGTCTGAATTTCTTACTTGAATACTAACGACACCCCTTCCATCTCCCGTTCTCTATCAATCCCTCAAACCCTACCCATACATGTGTGACGGTATAAATTTTACCTATTGGTTCTTCCTGGATACCATATCGTGTACTTTGAGACACGTTACAATACACCGTCGGACCTACCCTCCCCGTAAACCCCCTCTTACCTACGTGCAAATACATACCGACTCGAGGAAGTGACAAGTGGACTTTGATAGTGTCGTAACAATTAACCGATATAGTGTTATGTTTTAATTTTCAAATTTTTGTTTTCTTCTATTACGGAAAGTTGGTGATACACGTCGGTTCCTTTCTTACCTCTGAACGAAGGACCGGACGACGTCAAATGCACCAGTGTTTCTCAACCTGTGTTGAATGGTTGACTTGTTGTTGTTGGGTATAGGTATTTTGTGATACCTCTAGAAATGAAGTTAAGGACAAAAGAACGAGGAAGTAATTGGTTATAAACAAGATGAATGGGAACAAGTTTGTAGTGAAAAATATCGGAACGGTATAAAGAGGTAAATGAATTTGTAATCTTCTGTGGTTCGGGTGTAGACGTATACAGCGGTCGGACGGTCTCGACTTGTCGACGAGAGACCCCGGTATTCATGTGAAGATGCATAAAATGAGGTCTGGACGAAGCAAATAAAGGTAATAGTAGTACGAGGAAGTCCAATAACTTCAGTGTTAGTAGTGTCCTTCAGATCGGATGACAAACCAGACGAAAAGAAATGTTTGTAGAAACGAAAACAGTTCTGAATAGACGGAAGTAAATAACATCTATCTAGTATACGAAGAAATCGACACTCTATAAAATTTTACTTCACTTCACTTCACTTAAGCGAGTCAGCACAGGCTGAGAAACGCTGGGGTACCTGACATCAGGTGGTCCGAGGAGGGAGGTACCCTAAGAGGTCCGTTCTCATGGGCTCACCCAACGGTAAAACCAATACATCTTTACCCCTAAAAAACCTTTAGAGAAGAGATTCTATAACATAATAAATTCATAATTTATGATGAAATCTTCTGTCAAAGAGAAAGACCAGTAGTCTCCTGAGAATTTAATCGAATACGATGTCTTAGATTCAGTGTTCGTTCAACTACGGTAATACGATCTTATATCTGCAAACCCTGAAGGGACCAGTACGTTACCTATTCTTAGGTGGACGATTACACCCCATGCGACCAAACTAATGACCAGGTCCGTCTAAGGTGTACGACACCTCATTGATACGGAGACTCGGTGTTGATGACTCGGGTACACAAGATCTCGACCACTCGACGATGATGATTTTGAGTACGTGGAATTTCGAACATGTAACCGTTGTACTCTTCGGTGACGTTACTCTCCGGGTACGTGGAGTCACTTCTCACCTGGGGTGAACGCCGTCGATCTCTTTCGGGTGTGTCTCGGTGTTTCTGTGTTGTGTCTGTTTTTATATTGATTTATTTATTTTAATGATTTTTTTCTCTCTCTTTTATAGTTTCAAACTTAAACACCCGTTCACAATACATTAGTAATACAAATACCAACCAAAGTTATCTCTAAGTGACACATATATTTATACACTGAGAAGGACTATTTGCGGTGTCGAATCCGTTCAATCAATTTGTCTTCGTGGGTCACTAGAGGGCGGGTGAGGGGCGAGAAAGTCCCTTTCCGGTCACGTTGTCCTTTCGTGAAAACAAGTAGGCAAACGAGGTAGACGACTGTTACTGGGTATCCTTCTGATAGTGACGGAACTGGTCTACTCACTCTGAGACGTGTGGAGTCCCGGGATACTTGACGATCTAGTAGGACTTAATCTTTTTGGTTTTAAGAATTAGAACGGTCCCGAGTCTTCGAGAAGGAAAGGCAACAAGTAAACTTCTATCCACCTTCCACCATTATTTCACTAAAACAAAAGGTGTTTTGATGTTCAAGACGTAAGGGACACGAAACCAAATGAATAATCTTTTTTTCTGAAAATGAATCAAATTTTACTCCTGTAGGAAGACATGTTAGTCAATTGAAGTAAAAAAGGACCATTCGTATATGCACTGACAAACGTTTTGTTATGACTTTATTAAACACTCAAGAATCATTAATGTCTGTCAATAATTTAAAACTTTAGACTTTTAAATGAGATATAGGGGTTTACACTTTAACGATACTTTCTTGTCGAACTTAGAAAACTTAATACTTAATAACTTTGAAGGGTTCACCGAGTCACCATTTCTTAGGAGAACGTTACGTCCTTTGTACCCAAACTAAGGACCTAGTCCTTCTAGGGAACCTCCTACCGTATCGTTGGGTGAAGCCATAAGAAAGACCCTTTTAGGTCACTCGTCTCTTCGGACCGCCTGATGTCAGATACTCCAGAGTTTCTTAACCTGTACTGACTCGTTGACTCTTACATATGTGTCTAAATGTCTAGACCCAACGAATATACTCTTACCTAAGGAATACATTTAATCGACTTAGTTACTACCTACGAGTTGAAACTTTCTTTGTCTGATGAGTCAAACAAACAAACAAACAAAGGAACAAAAAAAGACAAGTTATCTTATCTATAAAGGTCTAGTTTCGATTGACCCGATAACACACTCGTTCACTGATTCATATGTAAGATTCATCTCGTCGTCTGAGCATAATACAACGACCTGGTTTCACTATGACCCACGATGTTTAATAAAGTTATTACGAAACCCCCTATTAAGATACTTATATATTAATCTAAATAAATTTTTGAGATTAGAAAAATAAAGAAAAATGAGAGATGCAATAATACATATAATGACGATATTAAAGTGTTCAATGTTATAAGGAAGTACAGGAGAGTTAAAATATTACGAGTCTGATGGATTTACAGTGAAGTTGGACAAATGTCGTTTACTCTTCTCCTGTAGACTTTACATAAAAATTTATGAGAGATTAGTCTGTACACTACTTAGGGTTTCATTTTGGTACAATCACACAGGATATGAACGATTATTCTAAGGGAACCTTTATTGTTTGTCTTGTCAAGTCATTAAATTTTTGACCGTGTAATAACGAAATTATCCTTGACACTTATAAAATAGTGGTATTAGGGGTTACTTATTAAGACGAAACAATGAAAGGGAAGTTCCTCTTCTCATGAACTTCAATACTACACGTTACTATCTTAGAGAACTTTTGGAAACTCTAGAAAATGGTTCACTGACTTTTAGAACCTATAAGAGGAGTCTTATAATTCCCTATCACAAATTTTGTACTTCACTAATAAACAGTTTTAAGAGATTTATAACTGTAATCGAATAACACGGGATAAAACTCAAACGTAAAATAGAAGAGTAAATAAAGTTTAGACGACGTATGTTTTATCGGAAGAAAATTCAGAGGTCCTAAAGAAGTAATTGTAAAAGGACACGTAAAACAATATTACGGCATGTAAGAATAAACGTGTAAAGGTAGTTTCTGTGAAATAACTTATGGATGATACCGTCTCTTTCTTTGCAAATGGTTTATAACGTACACGAATGGAGAACGTGTAAGACATCTCCAAAATTCTGATTTATTTCGGCTACACACTACTCGGTCTCATTATAGAAAATACATTCTATCAGAATTAACGTCTACGTGATGGACATACAAGAAGTAAAAAAGGACGTATAACGTCGTCTTATTGCACGTCGTGACAGATTCAAATGCCACACGTTACACGACTAAACTATGTTGATATGTACATTTTTTAATAGTGTCATCTTAATCAATTGTGAAGATAGTAGTATGTTTTAATGATAAAGAAAAGGCACTGATCTTATAAATATTAGATACCAGAATCAAGAAAATTCATATGTTATGTCATGACAGTCAGTTTTAATGGTAAGACATGTAATCTATTGGTCTCTAATAAATAGGATGTGGACTTTCAAATTTGGGAAACTGTCTGTACAGGGGTAAAAGGGACACAGATTCAGGGACTTTGAGTGGTAAAACGAAGTACAAAGATACTCAAACCTAAGAAATCTGGGGTATATATTCACTATGTCATATACAGAAATAGACAGATTAAAACGGATCCCATTACGGGAGTACTAGGTGGATATAACTACATTTACCGGCTTAAAGGAAGAAAGAGTACCGATTTTTTATAAGGTAACATACATACACACTCATACATATATAGATGTATGTATACATACATACATACGACGACGACGACGACTCCGATTCAGCGAAGTCAGCACAGGCTGAGACACGCTGGGGTATCCGCCATCGGGTGGTCCGAGGGGGCAGGGACCCTAAGAGGTCCGTTCTTGTGACCTCACCCAAAGGTAAAGGAAGAGGTTACATACTTTCACTCTTCACTTTCACTTCAGCGAGTCAGCACAGGCTGAGAATCGCTGGGGTACCTGACGTCGGGTGGTCCGAGGAGGCAGGTACCCTAAAAGGTCCGTTCTCATGACCTCACCCCACAGTAACGGAAGAGGCCATACATACATGCATTTACATACGTTTATACACACATACATATACATTCGTACATACGTATATGTGTAAATAAAGGTATATGTACATACACACACATATATATACACACACAATGTATAAAAATAGTAACTAGGTTATTAGATGACTGTCCGTGAATCCAACAAAGGTCTAGAACGATAACATTTATTACTACATTACTTGAACCCTCATGTGTATAGAGAAGTTCTAGGACTAAAGTAAAAGATACCTATGTATGAGTATTCACTCTAACGACCTAGTATACCATCAAGATCAAAGGTAAAAAACTCTTTAGTGTATAACAAAAGGTATCACCGCTATAGTTAAATGTAAAGGTTGTTGTCGCATGTTCCCAAAGGATAAGAGGTGTAGGAGGGGCTGTTAACAATAGATAAAAGAAATAACTACTGTCGATAAAATCGTCTATATTTTACTATGAAGTAACGTCAAAACTAAACCTAAAGGGACTACTGATCACTACAACTCATAGAAGAGAACACATACACGAGTCAACGAGTCAGAACAGACTGAGAAACATTGAGGTGTCTAGCATCGGACGGTCCGAAGAGATAGGTATCTTAAAAGGTCCGTTCTGTGACCTTACCCAACGGTGAAAGATGAGGTCCCGTAGAAAGGTTACGTCCCTAACTTGGACGTAGAGGATACAGAGAACGTAACCGTCCGTCTAAGAAGTGGTGACTAGACAGACCCTTTGGGTGAAAGTACATGCATAACTGTTAAAAATACAGAGCAAACAAAAAACCAAACCAAATAGACGAATAGACAATCAATAACTCAACATATTTAAGAAATATATAAAACCTACGATTGAAGTATTGAATATTTACCAAACGTTTATATAAAAAGTAAGACATTTAACGAAAACGTGAGTCGTTAACAAAGAAACCCGAAGGGAATACGAGTCGACCATTTCTTAGACGGACGTTACGCCCTTCGGCCCCAAGTTAGGGACCTAACCTTTCTAGGGGACCTCTTCCGTTTCCGATTGGTGAGGTCATAAGGCCGGACCTCTTAAGACGCCTGACATATCAGGTACCCCAGTGTTTCTTCTAACAAAGAAAACGAATCGTCTTCGAAAAATCAAACTTCATCAGATTAAACAAATTACAATGAAAATAACAGACACAAAAACCACAATATAAGGTTTTTCGAAACGGTTCTGGTTACAGTCTCTTAACAAGAGATATCAAAATATCCTCAAAATTATAAAACCCAAATACGAATTAAGAAATTAGATAAAGTTCAATTAAAAACACTCACCACATTCTTCAATTTAAAATAAGACACACACTAATAGGTCAAAAGGGTCGTAGTAAATAACTTCTTTGAGAAAAATGGGGTAATTTTATAACAACCAAGGGAAAAGTTTATAATCGACTGATTATGGCACTCCCAAATAAAGACCTGAGTACTAAGACAAGGTAACCAGACACACAGATAAAATATGGTTATGGTATAACAAAACTAATGATATCGAAACTTTAGACTAAGGAGGTCGAAACAGGAAGAAAGAGTCCCAACAAAATAATTAAAAGTCCAGAAAGGACTAAACTCCTGTAAAAAAAAAAGACACTTTTGACGTTAACCTTAAGACTATCTGACATAAAGAGCCACATACTTAGAAAATAGAGGAAACAACAACAACATCAAGTCAGTAATTCAGTGTAGACTGAGAAAGACTGGGGTACCTGACGTCGTACGGTCCGAAGGTATAGGAAGTGATAGAGGGTCTCAAACGAGTTTGAGTACAGGTAACTCAACGACTACGATAGGTTGGTAGAGTAGGAACCTATCCACACCATTCTCACCCCTAGGAACTTAACAGAAGTTAGAATCTCAACTTTTTTTTTTTCTTAAAAAGTGGAATTCATACTACTGAAAAAGGGAGGAGATTCTCGTACGACCTTGAAGAGGTGACCTTTGGATTTGAAGGCGTTTCCGAAAGAAATGAGAACAGGTACCCACTAACAGATTCTACTTTAAAAGTTTCCCAAGAGTCTGATTTTGGTTCTCCCTGATATGTCGAGAGTACCTGGTGACAAGACATAGGGATAATTAACTCCTTGTCCACCCACTCTGAGAAGGTCACGGAATCACACACCACGACCTAGGGTGTCTCAAGGTTGTTTCCATGAAAACAGACACCTATTTGAGGTTTAACGACATTGACTCCCTGTCTACACTACCCCCTACAGTTGACTCGGTACGACAACTACAGTGAGTGACATACAAGGAAGAAAAGGACTACGTAGTCGAAACCTTCAGAACCTAGATCTGTCAAGTCGATGGTCCCTGATAGGGTTAATTATGTCCTTCATTAGTTGTGTTGTATTCCTTTAATCTCGTTTCCCTTTAAATATCTTGTTTATTTCAATAAATTCTTCGTTTTACATAATATCGAAGGAAAAAGTATCTAATCCACTGGTATCTACACTCCCAAATAGAGACCTAAAAGATAGGACAACGTTACTATATATAAAGACAAAACATGGGTATTGTATGACAAAACTAAGACTTCTAACGAAACCGATAAGTCCTAGAAAACACAAAGGTATGTGTAACATTAAAAACAAAATTAAGACACTTTTTACGATAAACGTTAAAGTATCCCTAATGTGACTTAGACATGTAATGAGACCCATAATATTATTAAAACTTTTTCACGAGTTGTAATTATTAAAAGTCTCTTTTCCTTTATTTTTGATGTCACTCCATAGTGGAGTGTGGTCAGTCCTACCAGTGGTAGTTTTGAGATGTTTGTTATTTACTACTTCTCCAAAACCTTTTCTCCCTTAGGAGGATATGACAACCACCCTTAAATTTAATCATGTCGGTGATACCTCTTGTTAGACCTCCAAGAATTTTTGTCTCGATGGTATACTGGGTTGTTAGGGTGAGGACCCGTATATCGGTCTCTTTGGTTACTAAGTATTTCTATAGTCATGGGGTCACAAGTGACGTCGTGATAAATGTTATCGGTCATGTACCTTCGTTGGATTCATAGATACTATATGTATGTTTCACCTTATATTAGACAGTATTTTTCTTGTTTTATTACAGTAAACGTCTTTACACCTACCTGAATCTTTTACAGTATCACACACTTTATTCAGTTTCTTTTTATAGTATACTATATCGAATATACACCTAAATTTTTTACCATGTTTATTTGGATAAATGTTATATCTTTGTCTCAACGTTTATATCTTTTGTTTGTACTAATGGTCACCGTTTTCCCCCCTTATTTACCCCTCTGACTCTAACTATATATGTATGATGATATATAATTTTGTCTATTGATTCATCATGGATGACATATCGTGTCACCTGAGATGATTTGTAAGACATTAATGGATATACCCTCATCTTAGATTTTTTCTCACCTCTAATATATATATCTATATATATATATAAGTGAAACGATATATCGTCTTTGATTGTCCTGTAACATTTACTTGATATGAGGTTATTTTTAATTGAATTTTATATTTACTTATTTTATGTATTGGTTGTTCCTGGATTACATACCGTTTACCTTGTGACGAGTTATAAGACGTTATTGGATTCACTCATTTCTGAAACTTTTTCTTATCTATAGATACATATTGACTTAGTGAAACGAAATGTGGATATTGATTGTGTAATAACAATTAGTTGATATGAGGTTATATTTAAAAAATTTTTTATTTTCTTCTATCTGTTTGAATGGGGTTTTCCGTTACAATTATGTGATTTATATACAGAACTATAAGAAGACCCTTCTCCATCCGAAGTTTTAATAACAATTAAAAATTCATCAGTTACCTCGGTACTTTAATTTTCTGCGAATGAGGAACCTTCCTTTCAATACTGGTTGGATCTATCATATAAGTTTTCGTCTCTGTAATGAAACGGCTGATTCCAGACAGATCAGTTCCGATACCAAAAAGGATACCAGTACATGCCTACACTCTCAACCTGACACTTCTTTCGACTCGTGGCTTCTTAACTACGAAAACTTGACACCACAACCTTTTCTGAGAACTCTCAGGGAACCTGACGTTCCTCTAGGTTGGTCAGGTAAGACTTCCTCTGGTCGGGACCCTAAAGAAACCTTCCTTACTACGATTTCGACTTTGAGGTCATGAAACCGGTGGAGTACGCTTCACAACTGAGTAACCTTTTCTGGGACTACGACCCTCCCTAACCCCGTCCTCCTCTTCCCCTACTGTCTCCTACTCTACCGACCTACCGTAGTGGTAGAGTTACCTGTACTCAAACTCACTTGAGACCCTCAACCACTACCTGTCCCTCCGGACCGCACGACGTTAAGTACCCCAGTGTTTCTCAGTCTGTGTTGACTCACTGTCTTGACTTGACTAGACTTGACTTACATTTTCCCTTTATGTTAACAAATGGTAACACGGGTATTCTATTTTTATTTGGTCAACAATTTCCCTTTTATAGATAATAAACATAATCCTGTCTTTCTTTTACAAGGGAAATAAAAATGTATATCCCGTTGTACTATATTCCTTTTAGATAAGAAACTACGGTAAAGTTACGTCCTGATACATGAAAATGTCAGTCTCCTCTACAAGTTTAAAAAAAATTAATACGTTTAGGAGTTTTGTCTAATAAGAGTTTCAAGTCAATCCAGTCCGAAGTTAAAACGAATAAGTTATACTTGAACAGTTGTAGTGTGTTTATAAAGTTGAAAATTTGTGTATAATGTACGTATTTTAAGGTGACCTTCACAAATTTCTTTGTTCCTATACAAACACAGATTAGTTAGCACAACACGATTTTCGTAATGACTTAGGTTTAATCCCATAAACGATTTTGTTGTATTTAACCAAAAGGAAGTAATGAACTTCTCAACAAGTAAGTTTGAAAAGGTAGAAAGATCGAACAAATGATTGTCCCGAATCTTCTGACATTACATCAAACTTTATACATTGTTTAAAGAGTAGTTAATTAGATCTTTGAAGGTCTATATACACACAACAATATCGGTTATATCTCATCCCGTACCGTTGAGTGAGGTCAAAAGAACCGACCTCTTAGGTACCCGAGTGTTCCTCAGTCTGTGCTGCTTTCATTGAATCACGTGTAACTGTTATATCAAATACAGACTAAGTAAAAATTAGTCTAAAGAAGATAAATGAATATCCACACTTTAGAACCATCTTTTAGACTCAGAAGAAAACAAGAAGGAAAAAAAAAAAACCACTTCGACAAAACTGTTAAACTAAAGATTAATTAAAAATTACTCTTGGTCTTTCTTTATGCCTCTCTACAACGTAAAAAATTTCGTACCATAGTTAGTCCTTTTGTAATAGAAAGGATCTTTCGAAGTGACTCGTTTGAATTCTGAAATACCTGTGACTTAATTACTAGGTGCTCTCGTTTTATAGGTGCGACCCAAGACCCGGTTATATTTATGGTTTCTTGTTTTCTACTTTCGTTCTACTAAAACTTGTACCAAAGTTTATACAAATAAGTGAACTTAAATTCTTGTTATAAAAGTCGAGGAAGTGTATTCTTCCTAAATTGACTGGGGACTTTTGATTCGTGGAACTCTTTTTATAGATAATGATTGGTGACGTTATACGGAGGTGCAGTTGACTGACTTTCTTTTTTTTTTACAGTAGTACTATTCAGAGTACCAGAAATAATTTTTTCCTTCCCTTCGTCATAAATCAGGTTGAATTGAATCCTAAAAAAATATTATGACTCTTTAATGACTTTACAAGAATTCAATTTACCTGTGTTATGTGATCATTAAAGAGTATCCTTCGTCAAACATTTAACTATATACTTATGTTTGTCACATTTTAATAAAGATCCGGAGTAGTAAGGTCGAATTTGTAAGATTATTGGAAGGTAAGAAAAGGATCAAACTAAAGATCTATAAGACACGATTCATATACACACACACATACGAGTCAGCGAGTCGACACAGGTTGAAAAAACTCTGGTGTACCTGGTATCGGGTGGTCCGAGAAGGTGGGTACCTTAAAAGGTCGGTTCTTATAATCTCACCCAACGGTAAGGAAATGGTCCCTTAGAAGGGGAGGGTCCATAACTTAGATACAGTAAACCCATAGGACGTAACTGTCCACCTAAAAAATGGTGACACAGTAGACCCTTCGGGATATAAACTTAAGTCAACACCGACCAGGTAATACGATACTAGTCTTATCAAAATAGTAGAAATAGTCAAACTTTCTACGTGAAGTGTGTAACCTTTATCAAAAAGTGTCCATCTAAAGTGTGAATCAATGAGGTTTCTCTTAACTGTATACCATCTCTAAAAAAAGAATTTAAGTGTTCGACGAATTTTATCTTTTTCTAATCATCTTTCAAGTCGAACTATTAATACTTTACGTTTTGTAATTTAGTTGATTTATTTTTCTTAATTTTATGTTTTTATTTTGTGTAAGTGGGAATGGGACATTATGAAGAAAATTATAAGAGTTGACGAATGTTACTTTTTAATTGGTGAGTCAAAAAAAAAATTAAAACTATACTGGTGGATAGTGGAAATTAGTTTTTTTTTTTTTGTGTTTTGTTTTATTTTGTAAAAGGGGAAATCAACATTTCGTAAAAGATGAATTTGACGGAGGTTAAGAATTCATAAAATCAACGGATCCTTTGTATGTTTCCAAAAAGACGTTATCGTCCCTAGGTAAATCGGTGNTATTTTTCTTAATTTTATGTTTTCATTTTGTGTAAGTGGGAATGGGACATTATGAAGAAAATTATAAGAGTTGACGAATGTTACTTTTTAATTGGTGAGTCAAAAAAAATTAAAACTATACTGGTGGATAGTGGAAATTAGTTTTTTCTTTTTGTGTTTTGTTTTATTTTGTAAAAGGGGAAATCAACATTTCGTAAAAGATGAATTTGACGGAGGTTAAGAATTCATAAAATCAACGGATCCTTTGTATGTTTCCAAAAAGACGTTATCGTCCCTAGGTAAATCGGTGGTTTAATGGAGACATTCGGCAAAGTAGTAAAGATATAAAATCTTCAGAAGTTGTCTCGTGAACCGTCGTCGGTTGACCGAACATTGGTATAGTACGAAACTAATATTATTTTACACGGTTTGTCTAAAAGTCTCTCAATTTCGTGTCTCAGTACCCGTAATGTCGTAATAGGTCTTATAGTAAAGGGACACTAAGATTTCAAAATCTCCCTTATAAATAAAAGTCGACAATTAGATTAGATAATAGACGATGTTTTCTAGTCGTGTGTAATCGTGATCTGTCTGGTGAAATAAGAACAGAGGAAAAGCATTCTCGTAATTGAGAAAATACTTTGATCCTATGGTAAATATTGTATGTTTCACCAGAGAATGTCTAAAGAACCGAGATAAACTAAAAATGTATCAAAATAGTTACTACTTCTCCTTTTTTGATTTCCAAAATCCAGGGTTTCTTCTCTAAATAATGTCGTCGATCTAACGGTCATCTCAATATCCCCTTATTGTTAATTAGAGACGACGAAGGTCCAAAGGGGTAGATCTATTACTATTTTTATTCTATATTTAGGTTTCTACTGACACTATATAAATTAAATATATTTTAATAGAGAAGATATAAAGAATAGAGTCCCTTGTTACGGTGGTAGAAATAGTAAGTGTTTATATTTTGGATTTTTAAAGAAGAGGACGAGGAGCAAGACAGGAAGTTTTGGTCATTCAGTGACTAAAGAGATGTGGTGCCGGTGGTAGTGACAGTAAAGGTTTTGACTATATATAAACCAGAGGTTCAGAGTCAAACCCGACGAATTTAACAGTTGTCACTACGGTCTGACTAGAAAGATTGTGGAGAGACTGGACAGCAAATTAAGGTCACTGAGGTGTCTTTAAAAGTATTTAGAACGATTATTCTGTCAGTTTCGGGAAGAGAGGGTTCGAGAATCGACACACGAACGAATATTTGATTTTTGATACGTGTGCAGTTGGATCAGTGTATCTCAATAAGGATAAATAGAATTACAATATACAAAATGAAAAATAAGGTCACGTCTTCGTGTCGTTAACAGACGGACCTTGAACTTCTAAGGCCTTCCTGATTGATCGGTAGGGGTAAAAACAAAGGTGTTGACCTTATAGTGAACTAGATACTTCTTAAGAAC
The DNA here is from genome assembly GCA_006410555.1 of Capra ibex. Lineage (NCBI taxonomy): Eukaryota > Metazoa > Chordata > Mammalia > Artiodactyla > Bovidae > Capra > Capra ibex. The sequence goes on along the minus strand of SJYO01046538.1, from coordinate 25,241,220 downwards.
TGGGTTTTAGACTTACTCATAAAGACGAAAGTACGGCAATCCGTCCGATTCTGTCTCTAATACTAAATAAGTAGTAGTATATGGGTACCGATCAAAGGTACCCTGTCTGTAATTCATGAATTAGAGGAATTTTCTTTAAAGAATTGGTCGTATGGTCATATATATTTTCCTCCCCTCTAGAGATTAACTTTGTTTGTACAGGTCCTTACAACCATCCCGTCTTTGGGATTCTATGGATATAGATGGGTAGTTAATCGTAAGTAATTTTTTGTCTTACCATAAACAGTTCTTACTACCGGGGACGTGTTTTACGGTTCGTGAATACTATTCCGAAAAGAAAAGGAGAAAAAAAATTATCTTCGGAACCTCTCCTATACTGAAACCGACGACTATACGTCCACACCATACCTCACCTCTCTCCTTTGAAGACAGGTCAAGAGGGTTCCTACGGTTATAACACTTATACAACCTCTGTGTTTACTGTCGTTATAAACTTAATGAGGATAATTACACTAGTGAAAACTTAAGTATCCTGCGACTGTGAGTTCAGTAACAAACAAAAAATTGTTGAGTATGTTTCCCCCACGTACATTTATATAACACTTGTATAAGTGATTCGGATCTAATTATAAATCAATGAAACGTTACTATCTTGGTTACTTGGAAGACCATGTTCAGTCAAATGTAGAAGTCGATAATAGTAATTGAGTAAAAATAAAAGAAAAAAAAATTAAGTACAACCTTTACCTATCGTAGAATAATCTACTAGTTTCGTGTCATAATTGTTTCTACGTCATGACTTATAAAAGATGGACGTAATAAAGACTTAGTGTTAAGTTACGTTTACTGTTCTGTTTCCGAAATCATTATTCTAAACCCTTGTGTTAGAAGGACATCTGCGACTTTCTATGTATCCGTAAGTGAACGGACCGAGATTAGTCTTCGATCCTATTGTCTCTCTTTACAAGTTCTTCCCAAATTTAGAAGACAATAGTAAAACCTTTACCCTTGTTGTTATTTGATATTCATGTCATATTCGTTTTCTCTCTGAGATTAGAGGGAATTCTTATAATTCGGATGATTCTTCCAAATTTTATAGTAAAGTTTCAGAAATAATGTCTCCCACCTTTAGTAAGAATAATAAGACTTGGTCCAATAAAGGATATTAACGAATGTGGTAAGAGTAAGATACACGATTTTTCTATGTCTATTCTTGTTTTACGATTACCATAGTTCTTACGTATAGAACTCGTTTTAGTTCAGAAAGTTTCTGTACGGTTTCATATTAAAATTTCTTTTATAATTCTTAAAATGTAGGAATATTTTAAATTTCCCACCTTTTTTAACGGGATTAAGATCAGTTGTCTTATCTCTTAGTGTGTCAAACGACTTATTTTTACTCTTAATTCTTGGTTTCAATCTCTTTAATCGTTTTATTATGATAACTATTTATTCTTTTAAATAGCTTTATTCTAAGTTTTCGTTTTGGGGACATTTGTATATACTATGTTTAATTATTTCCTTTTTTTCCGGTTTACTAGAGATTTAAACAAGTCTTTTCCTGATGAAGAGAAATTTCTCCATTTAAAATTTTTAAAAGTTTCCTATTTTAATAAAATAACTTCACAATTTAAAGAGAAACACAAAGGATTTAGTATTAAATGTGATATAAGATTTAGGGGGTTTTAAGTCCAAAAATTGTAGTCAGAACGGGGTTTCTAGGTGAAAAAACCGAAAAGGTGAGCAAATATTACATTTGTCAAGTGTTACGATACAGAGGAAGGAAGTGGAAATAACGAGTGGTCAATATTACAGTACGGGACTAAAAGTTGGAACGTATGTCAGGGAAGATATGTAACCTTATCGTCTACAGGAAGTTTTATTTCGTGTTTATGGTAAAACGGGTTTTACCCGTAATAAGATCGGTTTCACTCAATTGAGAAAGAGAAAGAAACACAAAACAATGACGCTTTCATATTATGACAATGTAAGAACATTATATACAAAAACAAAGATTCATACATATATATAGAAAAGAAAAGGTGATTTAAAATTTAACGGATTCTTCTTAATCCTAGGTCAATTATAAATACAGGAGGACATCGAAAATCGTAATATTGGAAAATCGAAAAAGAAGTGTCGACATCGACGATTCAGTGAAGTCAGTACAGACTGAGACACACTAGGGTATCTACCGTCGGATGGTCCGAGAGGGCAGGGTCCCTAAGAGGTCCGTTCTCATGATCTCTCCCAACGGTAATGGAAGAGGGAGATACCCAGACGTCGACGACGACGACGATTCAGCGAAGTCAGCACAGGTTGAGACACACTGGGGTATGTGCCGTCGGGTGGTCCGAGGGGGCAGGGACCCTAAGAGGTCCGTTCTTATGACCTCACCCAACGGTAAAGGAAGAGGTCTCTCCAAGAATTTGAACACTTACTACTGTTGTATTATATAGAGTAAGTAAATGAGCCAATTATACACGATTCCCTGGTTCTTTTTTCTCCTTTGTAAAGTCCCTGACAATCTTCTTATGGTCAAGATTCGAACGTAATTTAGATAGGACAAAAGGATTTTATTTTTTCTATAGTAATATCGTTTCATATACCGTGGGGTGAGGTCGTGAGAACGGACCTTTTAGGGTACCTACCGCGTCGGAGCACCCGACGTCAGGTACCCCAGCGATCCTCAACCTGTGCTGACTCGCTGAAGTGAAAGTGAAAAGTGAAAGTACGTAACCTCTTCCTTTACCGTCGGGTGAGGTCACAAGAAAGGACCTCTTAGGGTTCCTACCCCCTCGGACCACCCGACGGCAGATACCCCAACGTGTTTCAGCCTGTGTTGACTTCGTCGAATCGTCGTCGTTGTCGTTGTATCGTTTCATACCTCCCACAAAAACAACGACAAATAAACCAAAACATTCTCTGAACCAAAGGTAAACGTCTCTGTAATGAAACGATTGTTTCCAGACAGATCAGTTTCGATACCAAAAAGGTTATCAGTACATACCTACACTCTCAACCTGATATTGCTTTCGACTCGTGGTTTCTTAACTACGCAAATTTAACACCACAGTCTCTTCTGAGAACTCTCAAGGAACCTGACGTTCCTCTAGGTCGATCAGATAGGTTTTCCTTTAGTCAGGACTTATAAGTAACCTTCCTGATTACGACTTCGACTTAGAGGTTATGAAACCGGTGGACTACACTTCTTGACTGAGTAACCATTTCTGGGACTACGACCCTTTCTGACTTCCATCCTCCTCTTCCCCTACGGTCTCCCTCCTACTCTACCAACCTACTGTAGTGGTTGAACTACCTGTACTCAAACTCATTTGAGACCATCAACCACTACCTGTCCCTCCGGACCTCACGACGTCAGGTACCCCAGCGTTTCTCAGCCCGTACTGACTCGCTGACTTGACTTGACCGAAGGTAAATTTACGATACACGTCGATTCGTTTAATTGAAGAGACTCGAAGTCAAGTAAGTAAACATTTTATGTCTATTATGAATACCAAGTAATATTCTCTTTTACCGTTGATATACTCTGTATACAAATACAATCACGAACTATGTGTTCATAAATATTTTCCTGACAAATATTCTCCTTAGTCTAAGAGAACGTCCCTTAACTCTTTACCTGTTGTCACAATTATAATAACATAAAAGAAATTTCAAATCTTGTGATTTGGAATACTAATTTTACCTTTTAATTCAAAAATGTGTATTTTTTTGACCATCCCTCTAGTGTATAAGGTAGAGGAATTTTATCATAAAAACTTATATTAATAGATAGATCAGTCGTATTGTGATAGAAACCCGGGAAAAATTAAAAAGAGACTTTCTCTAATTTCATTTGACTGGATTTAAAACTTGATATACAAAATTAAATTTTTTTTCATACTATCAGTTAGTAAATCGTTCTTCAAAAGTAATACGTCTTAAATTTTATGACATATACTGTTTTGTTGTCTCTGTTCGATTCTAGGTTCAAAATGTCACTCAGAGATAAAGACTGAATAGGACCCACACTCCATATGTTTGTATCGGTACATTTTTATATAATAAATCTACAGAGGTTGTCTATACAAGAACATCTTTACCCCAAGGGGGGAGGGAGTTAAAGATATCTCACATATAAAACCAGAAGACCAAAGAAATACAAAATTGACCACAGGACCCTTTTTTAGGAAAAAAGGATACAGACGGAAAGGTGAGTAGTATTTGGATGTGGTATGTCCCCACTTCCCCATTAATATAGACCCCTGTTTTTCGTAAAAGAAAACGACGGGTATTCAGGACATGTGTACTTCGTTGAGTCTTTGAGTATCCGTCCTTGGTTCCAGTGTGATGAAGTTCCTTCTCTTACAAAGAAAGAGACTGATTTGGACTTGCATCCTCCCTTATCGGATCGTTAACTACCATCGATAGAACGACGGAAAGTTGTGAATTGTTATTTTTGGATTTGGTGCTTTTCTCTCGGTGTTCTTCTTCTCTCCCCTGTCTATGGAGTCGAAGTCCGTCTTTTTACCTAGGGGTTTCTAAAGTTACAACTTTAGGGACCTTAGACACCTATGGAATACGATGGACATCTCCCCTAGTTCCACCTTAGTTTCGACTGGAATTCTGTACCTTTGATAGGAACGTCCGTGTTGTGTTAATCTTCCAAGAATTTTCAATCTTCTCCTTACGTCCTCTCAAACACGGTCTCACCGTGTTACGGTCTTTTCTGAGGCAGTCGGTAACGGCCAAAACTTCTACATTTCCTAGGTGTCAGATTCCTTACACTACCAGAGATCTTTGACCTTTTTTCGTTTCTTATTATATTTTCAACAGGGTTCTCGGATCTTTCTTACTTTGGGACAGGCCACTCTGAGTACAGACTGAAAACTGAGGTCTTTGCACTCTATTATTTTAATGGTGACACACCTACTATTAAATAATGTAGTCATCGTTTGTGTCATAAGATTGAGAAACATATTTTAAAGGTTGTTACGGATACCAGAAGAGTCACCGTACTCGGAATTTAAATAAAAAAAGAATATAGAAATATACCCCACATAGATCAAATGGGTCAATCCGTGATACCGATTTACACCAAATTCCTCGTCCGAAATAACCCCTTTTTACGTATGGTCCTAAGTCAGTCTGGACTTCCACTCCTAAGGGAATAAGAGTCATTTAAAGGTTACACTATAAGTGATCCCGGTCGACCCGTGTATCATTCTTATCCACAAGGTTCCTCCTTAAACCGGAGTAGAGTCGAGAGACCCCTTACTATTGCTTCTAAGCTCTTTTGTTCGGAAGAGGAAGACGACTAGGGAGCCGTCAATTAAAGAGGTCATTTTGGATAGTAAACTGGTATAAAACACAATAACATGTTAAGTGGTACTCAGAACCGTTTACTGTCCATCTTCGGAGTTTTCCTGAGTAAAAAAACGGACTGTAGAAGAGTAAACTCTAGTAAAAACAGTAAAGGTACGTTCGATCAACAATGACTACAGACTACTTGTATCATTATTTTCCTAACAGAAGTAAGATCTAAGAGAACTCTTAGTTAAGATTTCAGAGTCCTGATGTGACTTCTCAAGTAAGTAAGTAAGTGTGAAAGTCCGTTGTGTTAAGTGATTCGTGTATAATATTAGATCTACGACTTTTATATTTATATTCTATTGTATAGTAGGAGTCCCTCAAGTACCTAATTATTCGTTAACCCTTTTGTTCGTCTTTACTGTTGGTTACACTATATAAAAGATTGTGTTCATGAACATTCCATTCTATTTTCCTTCTCTTGTCTTTCTTTGTTCTAATTTTCTTAGTATCTACGATCGACATATATCTGAGACCTGAGTCGATATTAATACGAGAAGGGTTTACCCTTTCTTCATGTAGGACTCTATTTTACTAATCTTTTTTGTGTTCGAAGGACTGATCTCTTATATACAGACGTAAAGAACCGTTCTTCTTACTAATTTATACAGTTAAGTTCATGTTTCCGAACTGATATCATCCACGAATTTCTTATGAACACCTTACTTACAGATTTACCTATTAATCGTCTTTGATCGACTACTACGGATTTAATACAATGATTAACGGTGACGATTATTTGTGTATGTAAAACTTCATTAAAGATTGATATCAATCTTTTTTGAGCACAACTTAAATCAAGACTGTTCAGTGTAGAAGTCAAGTCAAGTCAACGAGTCAGAAACTCTGGGGCACTTAACGTCGTGCGGTCTGGAGGGACAGGTAATGGTTGAGGACCTCAAGTGAGTTTGAGTGCAGGTAGCTCAGCCACTACGGTAGATCGGTAGAGTAGGAGACAGTAGGGGAAGAGGAGGAAGGGGTTAGGGAGGGTCGTAGTCCCAGAAAAGGTCACTCAGTTGAGAAAGGTACTCCATCGGTTTCATAACCTCAAAGTCGAAATCGTAGTCAGGAAGGTTACTTGTGGGTCCTGACTAGAGGAGATCTTGTCTGACCAACCTAGAGGAACGTCAGGTTCCCTGAGAGTTCTCAGAAGAGGATGTGGTAATAGATAGAGGTTGTTGTAATAAATTCAACGTAGAATTTATTACTGTTTTTCTTTGACCTCCGAAACACCAATTCTTTTAACCGAAATCTGTGGTCGGTCGGACCCAATCTTAGAACTGATAACAGGAAAAACCTGTAACACTGGAACCGGTCCAATGAATTGGAAGAATTTAAACTAAGGAGGATTGTCCGATTTATTAAAACCTCAAATAATAAATCCTTTAGACTACTCATTTCCTCTATTATATAAAACTTACCGATGTCTCTCGGATCTTAAATCATTCGTGAGTTATATACGAACAAGATTATTGTTGAAAATTATTTATAGATATTTTTATTGAAGATTGTAGGTCACTCTGACATATCTTCAACTTTATAAATTAGACCTGTTATAATTGATATTGATAATAATATTCTCTAAGGTGACCTCATTAGTAAATAACACTAAAACCGGGTATACAAATACAGTCTCTTTACCTTATACAGGTTTCTAAGAATTCATTAACACATTTTAACGAGGACAATACATTTTAATTAACTCCCGAACGAGGTCGTCGACAATACACATGTATCTCCGATGTTTGGGATAATTTGTCTTACTATTGGTATGTTAGTACGAAAAGTCTATAATAAAACATGATTAATAGTGTTAATTTCCAAATGTTTATTGTCACTGAGTAAATTTATAATAACTGTGTCAATCTAAGAGGGTCACACAACTAATGAGGGATCTTTAATTAGACTGTATAACATCTAGTTTAATAAAGATAATCTCAAGATAAAATTATATTGTAATGTTTGATAAAAAAAATTTAGATCAAGGTGACTTTAGATAAGTTCAATTTGTAAACGTGACCGGTTTAGATGTTTCTTGTTAAAGTGTAGTGGGAATCGACAAGGGAAATAGTGTGTCAGTTCTTGATAAGATGTTTGTGTAATACAAAATATTACCTGTTTCACAAAGTGTATACGATGAATTATATAAGACTGACATAAACGAATAGACTCATCATGTCTATTCACCACTTGTAACTCTACCAATTTCTGAATGTGGATTTTAGTATCATGTGTAGGAATCTTATAGAAAACTAACGTTTGAACTGAAAGACGTGAATGTGTTAGAGATGAGGTGCGGTAATATTAGTTATATGGTGTCTTATGAATCGTCTTAGTGTACGAGTACAATCAAAAAGTGAAAAAGGTAGATTGAAATTTAATACTGTCAGTAGATAAAGTATTTGAAAAAACAGATCAGAGTAACCTGAAACTCCCGTGGAAAGACTTTTTTCTTTTGTCCGTCTCGATGGTAACGATTGTTCCCGATAAGACTAGATTACATCTAAAACGTCAGTAACGTGACGATTATAAATTACTCGAACTCAATTAATAGAAAAGTAAAGGGAAATCTATTAGAAAATACACCGAGTGTTAAGGTAAATTTAAAACCTATTAAATTGGAAATCCTCGTTACCTTTTATTTATATCAAAGATGGACATTCCCTATGAAGACATATCATATCGAATTTATGTCGTATTAATATATATATATATATATATATATATTAAAGTATACTAGACGGGAAGTAAATTAATAAAGATGAAATATCTATGTCTTTAGTAAATATTACTAATCTTCTGAATATGGGTTTAGTATCTTGTACAAGTATAGGGAACTGAAAGTGATGTAACAGAGGTGAAGTAATATTAGTTACATGGTGTAGGACTGTATGATCTTTAGTCCAATGTGGGTCTATCTACTCTCGTCGGAGTAGAGAATGAGAGACCTGACTGGAACCTTTTACCCAATACACCCATCCATTTCGTCAATTTTCTATGGGAAGTATCTTTTGACAATTTTCCTCCGAATAAAGAAAGATTCTTAAACGGTTTTTTCACCGTAGAAGATCTCTGATGTTTGTGACACACACTTTGGGTTCCATTAGAGTTCTCTTAACTCACAAAACTGGTATTTCGAATTCCCTTAAGGAACCTCCTTATTATTAACTTATCGTAAATAAAAACTGGTAGTAGAACCTTTGCTTTTTTTATTGGAAGATAAGTCCCATCCCTTCATTCACGTTCTCTCTTCGAGGACCCTGTTTTGTGAGTATCCTTATGTCGTTTAAAGAACCCCATCTGAATAAGAAGTCCAAAGGAAATTAACCTAACTAAGTATACTGTGTACAGACGTTCCGAGACGACGACGACGACGCAGCGAAGTCAACACAGGTTGAGACACGCTGGGGTATCTGCCGTCACGTGGTCCGAGGGGCCAGGGACCCTAAGAGTCCGTTCTTGTGACCTCACCCAACGGTAAAGGAAGGGGTTACGTACTCTCACTTTTCACTTTCACTTCAGCGAGTCAGTAAAGACTTAGAATCGCTGGGGTACCTGACGTCGGGTGGTCCGGGGAGGTAGGTACCCTAAAAGGTCCGTTCTCATGATCTGACCCCACGGTAACGGAAGAGACTGTCCGAGATCTGCATTGGGATTTTAATTTATTAAACGATCCCCTAAATCGTACCTAGAACGATATCCAAAAGCCAGAATTTTTGTCTGGTGGTTTAAAGGTTTCGGAAATATCTTTATAACCGTATCATATACAGGTACGGAGGTCGGTTTTCGGTGATCAGTATTATATCAACTTGTTACAAACCAAGTAACGGAGACACTCCTACCTCTTACAAGTGGTACCGTTTGATACCCCATAGAGTGTTCTCTGACAATCTTTTCTGAATCATGACCCCCAAAACGATGTAATAAACCTCTTTCCAATTTCTTTCATTGGAAAAGAGATCCAACCTATATCAGTCTTTCGTCCCCATTAAGATGGTAATCGAATTTTTGTAAGAATAGACTTCAGACTTCAATGTTTCTTTCCGACTTTGACCGTTTCACTGTTCTCTCATCCTAACCCCCTGTAAACCCCAGTAAAAGTATCAAATCTGTTATGAATACGTAAATAGACGTACACAACGACTTATGTCTTACAAGAACGTACAGAACTATGTAGTATTAGGATCTTACTGGATCACACCCAGAAGACAATATAACAACTACAAGTCGTCCTTCTGTAGTAACAGATTGGAATTTACAGTCCTTTGAGGTTCGTAATGGTTCCGTATCCGTGGTCACGGTCCTGGTAAAGGTAGAGAGAACCTGACGAAGAAAGAAAGGGCCGATCGTGACGATACTTGACATGTCAGGTATCATTTAGGGACATTCGTTCAAGAAATTTTATATGGGACTTAGATTGTTAAAGAGTTCGTAAAGTAAAACATCGGGAATAGGTTCAAGTAAAATGTTGGGAATAGGTTCAGTTGTAACAATTGATGGACCTAAAAACAAAAATACCTAAAAAGACTGGGGATTTCAAGACGGTGATGACTCGTCGGTCTCACTGGAGCAGGTCACATTTAGTCCGGTACATTGAAAGGATGCGTGATTGAGATTACTGAAGGGTAGTGGGAGAGTCCGGTCATAGGTTTCGGAAATGGTATTAGAGTGAACAGGTAAAGAGTCTGTATAAAGTGACGGTGTGTACGATAAAACCCCACAAACATGAAGGACGTAGGAAATTTTTCTTACAAAAAAAGAGGTCCAGTAGTATCCGAGTGGGAGAATAAAGTAAGTTCAAAGACAAGTCTAGTAGTGGATAACCCCTTCGGTAAGAATTTGTGATAAGAGAAACGAAAAAGAATAAGGATGATATAGGTGGGGGTGGAGGGGGGGGGTTGTGTGTGAAAAAGAAGAAGAAGAAGTATCATAAAAAAGTGAAGACCTAAATTTAACAAATAAACTTGTAGACGAATAATAGAGAGAGGAGGAGATTTTAGTTTAAAGCGTTCCAAACCTTTATGTTAACAAGTAAGTTTCGGTTTTATTCGAGACATGAGAGTGTCGAATTTTGTAAAAGATTGTGTATCATATCTGAATTGATACTTATTTCAGATATAGGTGTCCTACCCTAACCCATGATCGGTAGTTTCCTCGTCCAAATAAGATACTAATTCACCATAATCCAATTTGGTATATTTTGTCGACAAAGATTTTCAGTTTACTAATTTATAACCGGTAAAGTGTTGTGGAGTTATCTATTGTTGAGGGGTAATGACATTACCTCTCCGTTGGGATGAGACTTTGTCCGGTTGAACTCGTTATTTTAGAGATGACAAACTCTATATGTGGTCAGTACGAAAATAAGTAATGAAGTGACTTACTTGTAAATAAATCTAGATAGTAGAGACGGGAAAGGTTCTCCGTCACTTATATTCCTACTTATTCTGTTTTAAAAAGGAAGTTTAATGTGTCACTCACTTCTATCTATGTTTTCTATTTTGTCCTACACTTACCGGAGGACCTCAATGTCTTTCATAAAATACGGTTAGGTTACTTCCCGCGAGACTTAAGTAGGTCCCGTACTGTGGACTAAACTTCGAAGGACTTATTCAATTTTCAAGTGAGTCCTTAATCTTTCCGTAGGTAAGTCTACTTCCCGTTTAGGACTGGTAAACTCTCTCGTACAAAACAAACCTTCATACCTGTAAAGGACTTAATCCTTTTTGCCCCGTCAAAGGACTCCAGAATTCGTCTGTTAATCCGTCCTGGACCATATATTGTGCCCGAAGGGTCCACCGTGATAACCATTTCTTGGGTGGACGGTTACGTCCTCTGTACTCTGACCCCAAACTAGGGACTCAGCCCTTCCCACATATCATGTCACTAGGAAATATCACTCCAGACGACCTAAGACTCAAAAGCTTCATCGTCTCGTTCGTCAAACCCCCGAAATTCATTCATTCAGTTCAGCGAGTCAGTACATGCTGAGAAACACCCAGGGTACCTGACATCGGATAGTCCGAGGAGGTAGGTACCCTAAAAGGTCCGTATTCACGACCACACCTAACGGTAAAGGAAGTGGTCCCCTAGAAGGGCTGGGTCCTTAGCTTGGGCCCAGAGGGCGTAACGTCCGTCTGCGAAATGGAAGACTCGGTGGTCCCGAACCTTAAAGGTGATATCCAGTGTATCGACATAGTTGTGAGAGTGGGGAATCGGAAGATTTAGATAAAAAGATAAAAATACGAATTGTATGGTTAATATTTTGTAAATTTAAACCTTTAGAAACTATGTTTTAGGGGTACTCCTTCGTAATGTCTCTTACCTATACTAGTGATCATTTTACACACACTTTCTTCCTCTTTATGGAAAAAAAAAAAAATTGGTCTTAGTGTCTCTTGTCTTCCACACACACACACGTATATAAAGAATACTAGATACAGTATTACTTTATTTCTTTAATCTACGCAAAGGAGGACCGAAGACCGAACATAAGTAATGTAACCAAAGAGAACCTACAGTTTCTTTTACGTTTTCTTTTTCTCTTTACCAATTCAGTTAAAGGATTGAAGGAAAACAAATAAAGACACAAAAATCCGTGGTTGTTTCCAATCTAAATATCTCTTTCGGATTAGTTATAACAACGAAAGTCGTCAGGAGGGATGATTACGAAGTAGAGTGATTCATCTACTTGAATACATACTAAAATGTCTTAAGAGATCTTAATTCTTAAATCCACCGACAATTTGACATGAGTAAATCTACATAATAAAAATACTAAATGTGTAAGTTAAATAAAGACCTAATTATTATATAAAGGTACAAGTAAAAAAGAATCGATGGTATGTTTTAATTTGGAAAAATTTCTATGTTTGGTACATCGTTTTCACTATGTCCAAAAAGTATGTATAAACAAAACCGTTCTTTCCATCCGTAACTACCATTGTATGGATTTTCCACTTATTTAATAAAGGTCTCCAAACTAATTAACTCGATGTTTGAGACAAGATAAATTATTTGGTATTTTTTCCCTTAAAAATAACGGGTATAAAGGATCAATTAGGTAAGAAATGGTGTCACAGTAAAAAGGTAATTAGAACGTTAGAACCGTAAAAATTAATAAGAGAAGTGACAAAGATCTCGTAAATAATACTTATATTTAGACTATGAAAGTAAACATATATGGAAATTTATCTATAAATAAGTAAACAGAATACATTTTAAGAGTAAATAAAGTTTTATGGTAGATAACTTTTATACTTTCAGTGTAAATCAATGTGTTAGTGTTGTATTCAAAAGTTATTGACTGAGTTGAAAGATGGGACTTAATGACCCGTTGTTTTATTATTTAAAAAGACAAATCAATTCCAATATGTCTTCTGATTATGATAATGGATCAATCTTGGACATGTTAGAACAGTTTCGGTAGATTGTGGAGACTTGTATTTAAGTGAGTAGTTATTTTAAAATTTGACGGTATACTTAGCTTACTCTTACGTATGTTGTTTTATTCGTGGTACTTGATAGTACTGTGTTTTTTAAAGGTTTGGGTCTCTCGGACAGGTGGCCAAGGGACTTATTCATTTTGTGTGTTGGACTTTCATAGTGTCGCGTATATACGAGTCAGTGAGTCAACACAAGTTGAGAAACGCTGGGGTACCTGACCTTAGACGGTGTGAGGAAACAGGTGCCTTAAAAGGTATGTTCTTATGATCTCACCCGACGGTAAAGGATGAGGTCCCCTAGAAGGACCGAGGAGTCCTTAGTTTGGGTGTGGCGGACACAGAGAACGTAACCGTCTATCTAAGGAATGGTGACTCGGTGGACCCTTTAGGAATTTCATAGTGTCATAGTTCTCTATTTGAATTAGTTTTATTGTGAAACACTATGGATTCCGTTTAAAAATTCTCTTTCGTTACCGTGGGGTGAGATCATGAGAACGGACCTTTTAGGGCACCTGCCTCCTCGGATCATCCGACGTCAGGTACCCCAGCGATTCTCAGTCTTTGCTGACTCGTTGAAGTGAAAGTGAAAAGTGAAAGTACGTAACCTCTTCCTTTACCGTTGCGTGGGGTCACAAGAACGGACCTCTTAGGGTCCCTGCCTCCTCGGACCACCCGACGGTAGATACCCCAACGTGTCAGTCTGTGTTGACTTCGCTGAATCGTTGTTCCGTTTAAAAATGAATGGAAAATTTTTATTTACTAATGAATTGTATTTATTGAACTAAATTACAATCGGTTTGTCTTTTTTTTACCTGTTATGTCTGAAAATTTTTGTACTTTATTTTTTGTACTCACTAATCTTATAAAATCCATAGTTATTTTAATAAAGTTTGTGTATTAAAAAACGTCACGACTGTCTTGTACCATAATTACTTGTGATTAATACGTAAATACCTTGGGTCAATGTACGGTGGTCAAAAGAAAAAAAAAAAAAAAAAAAAAACTAGTCGACAGTCACTGTGACCGACGACGACAGACATGAAGTAGTTGTGTGTACAAGGAGATGACCGACCATTTGTGACTCTCTACCGACAAACCCTTGGAGATTGAGAAGTACCAAAGATTCTCGTTACCAGTGTAGGAGGTAAGAAAGTTTTATGATAGTAGTAAATTTTTGTGAGTTAACTTCACAGTGAAGAAGTTGTCTTCCGTAACATAGTCCAAAGTTCACTTTGTTTTATTTTATTCTACACCAATAACTGGAGTTTCTATAAGGACGAAACTCTCCGTTCACATATATGTTGACTAGTGATCAACAACGAGACAGCAAGGTATGTGATGTCCGTCGGAGAGTTCCGGTTTAGACACTAACCATATATGTACTCGACTGGGTTCGACCGGATTGTTTGATAGTAAGGGTCCCTCAATGTAAACCCATCTCTAGGATCAAGGATTCACTTTATTAGCTTTTACGTCTACTTTTTCCGTTCGTTTTGTCATTTTTGACACTTTACGAGTCTTGTTTAGTTACTTGACCTACATATATCTCGTCGTCCGGGACCTTTGCAGTACCAGGGTTCCTACGTCTCCCTCTACTTCTTCTCTTCGTCTCTTTCTCTCCTCATTTATTAAGGGAATAGGGAGGTCTTGAAAAATTATAGACCAAGGTCAAGAAGTACTCGGTCTGTCATGGGACAGTTACTTTTCGGAAGACTAACAATATACGAGAGGAGGGTAAAATGAGATTTATTGTGTTCCATTTAATAAATGAATGTTTACTATCAAAATTAATTTTACTTACACTAGATTACTCCTTTCGTCGTCCGAGACTTGAAATAGAATCTTTGTCATTACAATAAAATTCCGGAGACTTTGAAATGTTAGTGTCCCTTCTCCCTTCGACACAAAACTCCCTCCTTCTTCGACTCCTTCCAACTCTTTCGACCGACCTGTTGTATGGTACGCTAAAAATTCTAAAGACCCAGAGGACCTTAGTTTAACGATCCGTCCCAACATTTTGTACAACTAATAAATCCTGTATTAATAGAGTTAATAATTAGTAGGAAATAAAGGGATGGGGGATCAAAATAAAACGACGGTTAAGAAAGTTTTTCTTGGAATTAGGATAATTAGGAGGACGGTCTAAGGTCCTTTTCATAATGTTTTTGTCACTTCGACTTTAGTTACGTAGACCAATAGAGAATCGGTGGATCAATTTTTTTTTTTTTTTACCACCTTTATTCCCATTGCACTACAGAATTACTCTAAACTCTTTATAGACGCCTAAAGTAAATACAGACGAGTTGGACTGATTACCTCTTTATATGTATTGTTAACAGACATTAAGTTATGACTCATTTTGAACGACTAAAAGGGGTCCCTGTGACATTGACAAGTAATGAAATGTGACGTCATATTTAACCGGGTCACCCCTCCGTCCGTATCTAACTTCCCTCAACTCTTGTTTTAATATATCGAGTGTGACGTCCGTGGAGGGAGTATGAACTCCGGGACCTTAGGGTGAGAACTGTGAAAGTCGGTTTGTTTGACTGTTAACATCCAGTATGTAGATCAAAACGTGGACTTCTTTGGTGTTCGTTCAGATATCAATGGAATGTTCATCGAATTTTTACATATGGTAAACGGAGTTGTGGTTATAATCCTTTGACGTCAGGTTTTATGTTGTGAGGGAATGTCTTTTCGTGAACAATGGGAAGATGTCGTTCACGTGTTTTGGTTTACCGTTTCTTTTTTTGTTAACATATTATAACTGTTCTAGGCGGTACGTAAACATGGGATCGACATGGTCATAATGGGTACCTTGAACTCAGCTTCGTTAATAATGAGAGAAACATCTGAATAGATATATTACCCGTACTATCGTTATGTAGACAGTGTTCGTATACGGTCGGATTGTTTTATAATTACAGTGTCGTTTAATGATCCCGTACCTTCGAGACATGAACAATGACTCACAACAATAACGACAAAAACGACAACAGTCGGATAATATTAAGATTGGAGTTAGGAAAAGAATAATCCCTCCTTTGTTCTTTTTTATTTTTTTTTACTATCACCTAATTAGTATTGACCGTGTTAAAACGTTGACATATATGAGTAATCGTCGTCCATTTTTAAATTTATAAGTGACTTGATCTTGTGTAAAATGTCAGAAGGTTACAGAGAGTCCAGTCTTATTATAAAGGACCGAAGGGAGGCAAACGGATCGTTTTATATCCTATATAATTGGTTCTAAGTAAACATGTGCAATGTCACCGGATTTTAGTCATAACTCCCAAGTACTTTCTTTACTCGCAGATAAGTCACTCTTTTAATCCTCAATATAAAAGATTGAATAAGAAAGACTACGATAAAACTCCTTTTAACCCATTTAGTCATTTTTGTCTCCAAGGATTTTCGATCGAAAGGACCTTGCAACATATATACAAAGTCCCGACCGAACGTCTAGTAAGAAGTGAAAGTCGACCCTCTAATCCTATATCGATTAGTGTCAAGTATTAGGGCTAAAGCGAGACCAGTGAAAAGAGGAATAGAGGATTCTTCTGTTCTGTCTCACCCGAGGTCCGTACCAAAACATAATAAAGTATACAAATCTACATAGTCAAATTACAAATAAGGTTTTTTGTTTACGTTCCGTAGAGTAATATCAAATTATATAAAAGGGACTTATAATTTTTCATTTTTTTTTTTTGTGTAGTCTCCACCGTTTTTTATTTATCTATTTTGTGTGTTCGTTTGTTTATTTGATGACTCAACACTATTNGTACCAAAACATAATAAAGTATATAAATCTACATAGTCAAATTACAAATAAGGTTTTTTGTTTACGTTCCGTAGAGTAATATCAAATTATATAAAAGGGACTTATAATTTTTCATTTTTTTTTTTTGTGTAGTCTCCACCGTTTTTTATTTATCTATTTTGTGTGTTCGTTTGTTTATTTGATGACTCAACACTATTGGAAAAGATAGAGTCAAGCCAACATGTTTTCAGGGACTAAATAATGTCGTAACACTTGTGTTGACTGTTTTTCCTTAAAAATTATCTATGTGGTGGAACGAGATTAAGGGTCATATTAGAGAGAATTTTAGTTCCATCTGCTCGCAGAATTCCGGTACAAATCGGGACCCTTCTAGACTAATAGAGACAAAGACAATGAACCTAAGTTTCAGATGTGGTACTTAAGTTTTAATAAAAAGATGTGATATATCGTCTCTTAATTAAATGGGGGTTTCCTTCTAGACCAGAAACGGGAACCGAAGTCTCTCCATTAGAGATTCGGGAGTTTACATGAAGTACTTCTTCTGGAGACAAATAAACCCCCGAAACTGTTGTGACCTATCGGATACACTTGTTTCACTGAAAACCACCTGAAACCTGATAAACTTGGTATTATCGTCAAGTTTAAGACCTACCCGACTTCTGAGGTCCGTCAGTTGATCAATAGATACACTTGTCCGGGGTTATTTTTGGGACCTGTGGTTTCGGTACCCATTCCAAAAGACCAACCTTTGTGGATTACTTTTATCAATGTGTAGTAACGGACCTCCTCAAAAATCGTGACAGGTGATAATGTCACCCTCTTCTGTTGACTGTCGAAACGTAAATCTTGAAGGGACCTGGGACGGGGCACAAGAAGAGAACCGACTAAAATTGGGTATTGGATGAAGGGACCACCGAGTCCACCATTTCGCAGACGAATATTACGTCCTCTGATCCAAGCTAGGGACCCAGTCCTTCTAGGGGACCTCTTCCTGTACCGTTAGGTGAGATCATGAGAACGGACCTTTTAAGGTACCCGTCTCCTCGGACCATCCGACGTCAGGTACCCCAGTGTTTCTCAGCCTGTGCTGACTTACTGAAGTGAAAGTGAAAACGATAATATTTGGTGTTGGTATTCGATTTGTCGAAAGTCACTCAAGACGGTTAAGAAGATCATTGAATAAGTCGTACTTTTACTAGAACTCGTAGGGATTTTAACGTCAACCACAGTGTTCACTTCCACCAAATGTATTTGTGGATAATATACGGATTATTGACTCGGACTTTGATATCTATCTACTGGTTTGCTTTTCGTAAAGTGGGACTGTTTCCAATGTTAAGTTACGTTTTCGGATGAAGGTTGATTAAAGTCAACTTAGTCTATTTTTATTAGAAATTAACTGTACTACTACTACTACTACTACTATTGTTACCGTCAGTGATTACGTTTAACGTAGAAATAATACGTTCTGCAACAGTTTCTCGAAAGTACATTAGGGGTGTTATTAAAATACTCCTCCTATGATAATAGTAGGAGCAAAAACCTTTACTATTTTGACTCCGTCTCCCTATATACATTGAACTGATTTTAGTGTGACGATCCTTTATTGTTTTGACCCTGAAAATAGATCCGGGTTTCAACAATAAAGTGAGTTTCGTGGTATTCTCGAGGGTGTCCCTTTAGATAACTGTGACACGTACCGTGTTCCTCTCATGAGTCATGTAAATTCTCCTAAAGACAAAACCTCCCGAAGGGAGTCTTGTACTAGGGATCCCTTTCTAGGGATCACAAAAGGAGGACGTCGTTACTACGGGAATAAATTTTATTTCTTACCGACAATTCCTTACACTATAGTGATTTAATTTATATGAGTAGTTCTAGTCACATCATTCTTTACCTTTCTAAGACGATAAACATTTAATCTCTCCCTATCCTTTTGTACTCTGTCAACTATTGATCTGAATTACACCTTATACAAATCTATGTAAAAAGGGTAAGTCTTTACAGGTGATGACTTGTGAAGATATAATTTACGAAACTTTTACATATATAATAATAAGTCTCTCTTGTATTATCACTTAAATTCGTTGTACTCAACCTGATATTTCTTTCGACTCGTGTCTTCTTAACTACCAAAACTTGACACCACAACCTCTTCTGAGCACTCTCAGGGAACTTGACGATCCTCTAGGTTGGTCAGGTAGGATTTCCTATAGTCAGGACTCACAAGTAACCTTCCTGACTACAACTTCAACTTTGAGGTTATAAAACCGGTGGACTACGTTTCTCGACTGAGTAAACTTTTCTAGGACTACGACCCTTTCTAACTTCCGTCGTTCTCTTCCCCTACTGTCTCCTGCTCTACCAATCTACCGTAGTGGTTGAGTTACTTCTACTTAAACCCATTTGAGGTCCTCAACCACTACCTGTCCCTTCGGACCACACGATGTCAAGTACCCCAACGTTCCTCAGCCTGTGCTGACTCGCTGACTTGACTTGACTTCTGTAATTTTGACTTCTCGTAAAAATTTTTCATAATAGTTGTAAATTTTTTATTACTTAGTCATGTTGTTTGTAATAATTGAAAGATATTATACTAGTTTGTCGTGATATTTACGACCACTATACTTCTTTCTTAACATACTTTGGTAGGAATTTTACTAAGTACTACTATGTATCAATACCTCATGGTTATAAGTCACAACCATATTAAGTAATCTTTAAATAAATATCCCTTATTCCTCTCTAATTGATCCGGACCCACCAAGACCGAGTCCATTCTAAGATTTTCCTCACTGTAGACTCGATCAAAACATCTGACTAATCCTTATAAATCTGTCTGTTAACTACGAAAACTTGACACCACAACCTCTTCTGAGAACTCTCAGGGAACCTGACGTTCCTCTAGGTCGGTCAGGTAGGATTTCTCTAGTCAGGACCCACAAGTGACCTTCCTGACTACGACTTCGACTTTGAGGTTATGAAACCGGTGGAGTACGCTTCTCGACTGAGTAACCTTTTCTGGGACTACGACCCTCCCTAACTCCCCGTCCTCCTCTTCCCCTGTTGTCTCCTACTCTACCGACCTACCGTAGTGACTGAGCTACTTGTACCCAAACCCACTTGAGGTCCTCAACCACTACCTGTCCCTCCGGACCGTATGACGTTAAGTACCCCAGTGTTTCTCAGTCTGTGCTGACTCGTTGACTTGACTTGACTTGACTCTGTCTGTTATACACTCTCTTTCTATAGAGTCCGACACTCTTATATTCTTTTTCGTACCGTGCAAGTTCCTCGACTTTTATCATCACAAAGATCCCACTTTGAATGTTCACAACCCTCCTCTCTTTCATAAAGTCATCCTCCTACGTACCAATTTTCTTTGTCCATCCTAATCTTCTGATGTACCGAACATACAGTAAAATTCCTTGAATCTTAGTAGAACAGTCATCACCCACAGGGATTTAGTGATGTTCATCCTTTCACTGTAATTCACATTTCACTGTAATTTAAACATATAATTTTAATCGTAAGGGAATTTCTCATGTAAAATCTCTTTTTGAGTCAATGAAACGTAAAATGTCTCGTCTTGAGACTATGTCACTAATTCATATACAAGCGTCTTCGGTCTTCCTTACCCGAGTTAAGGACAGAGAAGGTGAATCCATGATCGACACAGGAAGTCAAGTCAGCGAGTCAGCACAGGCTGAGAAACGCTGGGGAACTTAACGTCGTACGGTCCGGAGGGATAGGTAGTGGTTGAGGGTCTCAAGTAGGTTTAAGTACAGATAGTTCAGCCACTACGGTAGGTCGGTGGAGTAGGAGACAGTAGGGGAAGAGGAGGACGGAGGTTAGGGAGGGTCGTAGTTTCAGAAAAGGTTACTCACAGGAATCCGTCCAGTTAATTAGAGACTGTAAATCAGAAGAGTAGATTTCCTTCCTATCCTTATGAAGGGTAAGTAACTTGTTAATATTCTTAATTCACTTTATTATGTATCCCCCCAAGTACAAACCCTTGCGTACATTCTTAATTTCTAAAATTTTAAATTTTTTTTTTATTTTTTTTTATTTTTTTATTTTCTGTTTTTTTTTATTTATGAATCTTGTCTCTTTCAAAATTATTTATAATTAAAAATTACACCACTAATAATACACTATATTAGATTTATCTACATTTAGATTTAGATATAAATAGATTTGTGATACTCATAAAGTTTAAACTTTTCTTTGCATTAAGGAGTACGTAAATAATTTGACTGAAGGAAAAATGATCATTTTGGGGAACAAAAAGGTTTAATTATTATCCGTTCGGTCACGACTATGGTATCCATTGTTTCAATAAAGTTTCACGAAAGTTCTCCCTAGTTTCATTTTTTATTTAGACATCTTTAGTCGAAAACTTAAACATAGTGAGATCCGTCTAACTCTTTGTAGTTTACCTTATTACTATTTTTAAATCGTTCAAGTCAAGTCAAGTCAAGTCAGCGAGTAAGCACAGACTGAGAAACGCTGGGGTACTTAACGTCGTGCGATCCGGAGAGACAGGTAGTGGTTGAGGGCCTCAAGTGAGTCTAAGTACAGGTAGCTCAGTCACTACGATAGGTCGGTAGAGTAGGAGACAGTAGGGGAAGAGGAGGACGGGGGTTGGGGAGGGTCGTAGTTTCAGAAAAGGTTGTTCAGTTGAGAACCGTTCAATCTTTATCAGTTTTAAAGGGACTTGATTTTAAAGTTGACTTAAAGATTCAGATAAATTGAAATTTGTGCGAATAATTTTTATTAAAATTTTACGTTTATACAAGATGGATAAAGGTAGAATCAAAGTAATTATAATCTCAATTCTTAACATATATAGACCGGGGAGTATTCGTTACTAGACTATTAAATTAATCCCCGATTTACAAATAAGATACTACTAAATAAAGAAACATAAAGGAAAGAAAGTTGAGGACACAAATGAGGTGTACTAATGAATGTATATAGGTTTCAAATAAGAGATGTCGATATTAATAAAAGGGGTTTCCATTAAAGGTTAAGACAGTTCTGGGGGTTTTTAGAATGATAACAAAGAAAAATGTCCAGATCGATAAATTAAATCTATAATTTATATTTTGTGAGATGAAGTTAAAAATACTAATTGGTAATTAGTCTATAGAATGACATGTAACGTTAAAGAGAAGAGTATGGAGAATATGAGTACAGTTATACACAGTACAAAAAATGAATTAATGACAGTATAACGTAAACGATGAGGAGAGATGACTCCCGAGGATAATAGTTGTAAAACTCGATAGTGTATAAAACTTTAGGTTAAGGTGTAAAAGTCTAAAGTCCTTCAAATTTGAAAGATAGATTTTTATTGGAGTAAACAAAAGGTAAATAAGTCAAAACAGACTTGTAAGACTGGAGTGAGTTTTGACGACGACGACGACGACGATTCAGCGAAGTCAGCACGGGCTGAGACACGTTGGGGTCTCTGTCGTCGGGTGGTCCGAGGAGGCAGGGACCCTAAGAGGTCCGTTCTTGTGACCTCACCCAACGGTAAAGGAAGAGGTTACGTACTTTCACTTTTCACTTCCACTTCAGCGAGTCAACTCACACTGAGGATCACTGGGGTACCTGACGTCTGATGGTCCGAGGAGGCAGGTACCCTAAACGGTCCGTTCTCATGACCTCACCCCACGGTAACGGAGAGTGAACTTTGATTCGATGAAATAAAATAAATTGTGTCGTCATAGTACAGACCTTTATTATTTAAAGAGTTCTTGACCCCAATCTAAGATAAAATGAAGGTCATTAAATAGACTACTAGAGATTTATCCATTTAGATAGTTCCTCTGTAATTAAGCTTTTTCTTTAGAGGACCCTGTGTCATTTCCTGTACGTAACGGTTACCCCTCTTTTAGTAGAGTTTCCCTAATTTAACCATGGACTCCCATTTTTTGTTTTCTTTTTTTGAATCTATACTTCTACCAGCCATTGAAAGGTTTCCTAACGTTATATACCTGTATATATATGACATTTCCCGAAAGGACCACCGAGTCTCCCATTTCACAGACGGACGTTACGTCCTCTGGACCCAAGCTAGGGATCCAGTCCTTCTAGGGGACCTTTTCCTTTACCGTTGGGTGAGGTTATGAGAACGGTCCTTTTAGGGTACCTACCTCTTCGTACCATCTGATGTAAGGGACCCTAGTGTTTCTCAGCCTGTACTGACTCGCTGAAGTGAAGGTGATATGACATTTTGACACCATATTGCCATATAGATACCATAATTTTGAAGTAACCATAACCCTCCTAATCCTTTTTTCTAAGGAATCCACCCAATATTACTTCTTTTTTACATCTTTACTACTAGAACCTATTGAAAAATACGACCAAAAAGTACATGTGGATGTTTTATTACCCGAAGAATCCACCGTGTCACCATTTCTTACTCAGATGGTTGTTTCCTCTACGTTTCTCTACACCCAAACTAGACACCTAGTCCTTCTAGGGGACCTCATCCTTTACCGTTGGACGAGGTCATAATAACGGACCTTATAAGGTACCTGTCTTCTCTTTTTAATAATATAATTAAATGTCTATTTTCTACGAAATGGAAATATTCTCGTGTATGTTTACTCCCGGTAGACTACGGTTAATAAGATGTCGAGACTCCAACCTAGTTTAAGAGTTAACTTATATAAATATAGATTATTAGCGTAAAAGATTAAATGGATAAACGGGATTTATATTTAAATCTATATATTAAACTCGTATAAAGTCTCCATACCGTAACCTTACTTGATGGAAGATTCTTTAAATTCACTCTTGAATTTTTATAAGTGGATCAGATTTTAGTCTCTATCTTTTACTGACATTAAGTCTTCTGTTTTATGTAAAGTTTTCCTTATTTTAAATTTTCCAGGAATTCCTCATTCATCTAGTAACCGGGCAACAACAAAACACTTCGTTATTTATGAATTTATAGTGAATCCATAGATGTCTAACCGACTACCTTTCTAGGACAGTTATTTATTAATATACCTTTATATATTTTTATGGAACTCCAACATTTTAACTAATTTTAATAAATATCGACTATATAAAGAAATTACTCAAAAGACCCTAAGATTTCTTTAGGATGGTGTTGAGAATCCTTTATAAAATATACTGTTCGATGGGACACTGGTGTTATTTTTGTATGAATTTCTATATGAAAGTATAAATGACCCGTAGTCTACTTTTAAAATTGTAAATTTTACTCCTTTCTCGTCTAGGTATTTCGTTGTATTTCATAAGGAAATCATTGACTTCTAAAAACTTTTCGTGGAACACCAATTTCAGTGTGATCTTATGGAAAAAATAATTGACGTCCCATGTACCTGTATTTTCAATATTTATTACAATGGGAACTGTTCTTATATCAACAAGGTAAGGGACTTAAATGTGTTTCTTTGATTCGGTTTATTTATTTTACAGAATAAAAAATCGAGTATATTTAGTAAAAAGGTCGGAATAAATCAGAGAGAGACTGTTGAAGGTTAGATGGAATTTGAGTAGAGTAAAATAACTTTGATTTAAAAGATTCCGAAGGTCACTCGATTATACCTCTCTTATGGTTCCGGAGAGAAAGTAAGTCTTCTCATTTACAGAAATAACGGAATCTCGGACTCCTTGTCCTAAGATCTGTAAATAATACAGAGATACATCGGTAATCCAGATAAACTTGACCACACGAAGAAACTGATATAATTACCGGGTGAAGGAGTGTCGTCTAGTTAATAAGTTAGGAATCTTTGCTGATTCTTTTCGATAGATTTTGATTTAAGAGTCGTAATCGGGTGTAGTTGTCTTTTTGGAAATTAGGCCGTCGTGACTATACGTACTGGTATCTGTGTTTAAATTATAAACATTATTGTCTTTTTGTTTTCGTTGTGTTTTTACTTTGTTTTTATTAAGATAGATATCGATTTGTGTAAACGAATATATCTGTCTGTATGTGTATGTGCATGTATATGTATAGTAGGAGTAGTCTTTTTATATGGCTTTCTGGTTGACAATTCCTGCTGTTGGAACTGCAAAATTTATCGTGTCGACTTTCCTTGTTTACTCTTAAATTTTTCTGTCTTTCCCTATTAATTTATTATTAAATGGAATTTTCAAATCAGAAAATTTTATTCGAAAGATTAGAATTTAAAATTTATTAGAATCATCTACCTCGACTCCCAAGAGTGGTCCCCAAAAGTCCTCCTCCGATCAATTTCTAAAACTCTCAGTGAAAACTCCAAGTTTCGTGGTCGTATTAGGAATTCTCTAACACATTATATACACGCGTTTGTAAAAAATTGAAAAACTCTTTTTCAATCGTTACAGTACTCAAAAAGATTCATCATCTCTTGAGGACCGTGTCTCAAGTAGTTCTCAATGACTTACCTAAAATCAAACTACTAAAAATAAATGTCAGATATAAATAAAAGAGTTTTCATGTATGAAAAACGAATTGATCAATATAATTGTCAACTCTATCAGTATTATAAGTTTTCTATAAACAGATATTTACGTTTAAATGAAATTTTAACTCTGTAAAATGTAAAATGTTATACAGTTTTTTAGTTGGTTACCTGTATTTATGACACTTATTAATAACTCACATTGTAAGGTCTTTAATGAAGGACAAGATCAAGGAGAAAACTTTACAGGTCGACATAATTATGTTTTCCTAGTGATATTTTATAGTTTAACATTATTGTTCTATTAAAATATAGACTATCATTTCGGAGGTTTTATCGGTTTGAATCAAGTCTATGAATCGGGACCGTTTATGTACACGGTTGGATTCACAGATCCCTTCGGATGGACAGGAAACGGTATCACTTGATCCTATATTGAAGGAAGGAATCTCAACTCCTCTCGACCCACTGGACTTACGCTCTTGTCATTAACACTCTACTGCAAGGTTGGAGTAAGAGGTACGGGTACGTACTTTAGGTGGTTTGAGACACCGTTGTTATACTCCGTGAGACCCTGACTATGTTGAAGTAAGGAAGACGTCTGAGCACTTCTTAGTCTTGTTAACATAGTGTACAACCTTATTGGTTTCTTTTTGACCGGTCCCTATGTATGGACCGTCCGTTCACGACTTTTTTAATGTTTCAGTTAGAAGTCCTTTTTTTTTTTTTTTAATCCCAGCCCCGAATCTCCATAGGTACAGTTCTAGAGTCTAGTGATAGAACTGACCCTCTGGAACCGTTTGAAGTTTCCGGCAGTTTTCGACACTACCTAAAAGTAAACTATTCTCGTAATATTACCCATTGAAAAATCATTCTCATTGGAGAATAATTTCACTGTCTATGAACTCTGAAAACGAGATGAAAAATCTTTAGACAATTATCCTCATTTGTCAGTACTACTCCTCCCCTCTTTTTTTGTCTATTACTATAACGTTAGTCTTATTGTCACGTCTCAATCTCTTTTTATATTAATGATGTCGTGTTTTCTTTTTACTCTTCATATTATTTTAGTGATTTGTTCTTTTGATTATTTTCGTTGACTATAACTATAAAAAGGAGAAAGGATTAACAGATCAAGTCTTGGAAGATTTAGTGAATATCAGTAAATATTTTAAGATAAATTTCTGATTCTTCCGTATATGTTGTGTTTTAAATATGTTGTGTCTTAAATATTACCAGATTGTCGTCCAAATATAGAGGTTTATCCACGTTATTTTATCTTCAAGTTATCAAATTAGACCGGGTTATCTTATTGAATTTGATCATTTATATTTATGTGAGGTACCGTTTTACCAAACTCTCTCGAATTAATATCGTTAAGTCCTCTTCAACTATCGATACTTCTGGAATAAGTTTATTTAAAATTTTGTTAACGAACTACCATCCTTATCTACTACTTTAACACATGGTGTTATAGTTATCACAATTTGACATAAGAATAGAATTATACACTTATGATATTTGGAGGTTAATTTATTTATTTAAATATAATTTTTTTCTTATTTAGTACCTTACACAAACTTTGATAGGTATATATACTGATATATATACTATATACGATATAATCGATATATAGTATATATATACTATATAATCGAGTCTAGTTTAGAAGAACGATTGTCTATTCTACAAGATTATATATAAGAAGTCTTTAATGACCAATGATACAGGGGATCACACGGCGCTAAGTACCCCAGCGTTTCTCAGTCTGCGCTGACTTGACTTGACTTGACTTGACTACAGGGGATCGTCTATTCAGAATTTATTTTCGACTTTATTCTTACCATCAATCATGAAGATATACCATTTCTCTCTCGACTAGTGTCGTTGACAGTATTGTTAGAATTTTGTTCCTTTTAAATAATGAATAAAGAACTAGACTATAGAGAAATTCGATAGTATATTGTACTCAATTAATATTTTAATATATAAAAGTGTAAACGTATTATACAGATTATAGTATCACCTCATTTTTCCCTTTTAATGTCTTTGTCATTTTTATAATTACAGTATAAATGTATACAAAGTATCGAAAGTAAACTCATTTATGTCATTTTCACCTGACGTATATAGGATATACTTTGGGACTGTTATTAGACGAAAACCTTTGATCTTTTTAGGTGGGTATAGGATTTCCTTTTACACGAAAGGTAGTTGTGAACAAAATGATCTTGGTTTTTTTTTGTACTATACGTTTTGATTTATAGACTTTAAATATACTTTGTGTAACGACCACACATCTCCAAACACATATGTCACTTAGAAATCGACATTTATAGATACTTCCTCTTAAAGTTAAAATCGTACACAGAAAGTCAAGAGAGATTCCCACAACAACAAAAAGTCAGTGATTTAGTACAGACTGAGAAAGGTTGGAGTACCAGACGTAGTGTGGTCCAAGGGGGCAGGAGGTGATAGAGGACCTTAAACGGGTTTAAGTACAGGTAACTTAGTTACTACGATAGATTGGTAGAGTAGGACCCGACGGGGGGTGGGGGCGGAAGAGGAAAACAGAAGTCAGAAAGGGTCGTAGTCCCAGAAAAGGTTACTCAGTCGAGAAGTATAGACCACCGGTCTCATAACCTCGAAGTCAAAGTCGTGGGTGACTACCTTAAATAAGTAAGGTTACTTATGAGTCCCTACTAAAGGAAATGTTAACTAACCAAACTAGAGGAACGTCAGGTTCCCTGAAAGATTCTCAGAAGAGGTTCTTGTGTTAAGTTTTCGTAGTTAAGAAACCGTGAATCGGAAGAAATACCAGGTATTACCAGTGTAGGTATGTACTGGTGACCTTTTTGGTATCGAAACTGATATGTCTGGAAACAACCGTTTCACTGTAGAGACGAAAAATTATACGACAGATACAAACAGTATCGGAAAGAAGTTTCCTCGTTCACAGAAAATTAAAGTACCGACGTCAGTGGCAGAAATCACTAAAATCTCGGGTTCTTTTATTTTAGACAGTGACGAAGATGAAAATGGGGAAGATACTTATATATGGTACTTCACTACCCTGGTCTACGGTACTAGAATAAAAAAAATTACAACTCAAGGTTCAATCGAAAAAGTGAGAGGAGAAAGTGGGAGTAGTTATCCGAGAAGTCAAGGAAAAGTGAAAGACGGTATTCCCACCACAGTAGACGTATAAACTCTAACAACTATAAAGAGGACCGTTTGAACTAAGATCGAAGACCAAGTGGGTCGGGACGTAAAGTGTACTATATGAGACGTGTCTTCAATTTATTTATTAGTCCTACTGTTATATGTTGGAACAGCTTGAGGAAAATGTTAGAACTTGGTCAATCAAAAAGATACAGGTCTAGATTGACAACGAAGAACTGGACGTATGTTCAAAGAGTCTTATGTCCATTCCACCATAAGGGTTGAGAAAACTTCATAAAAGATGTTAAGTAACACTGGGTGTCTTAGTTTCCAAAATCGGAAGACATCAGTCACTTCGTCTTCATCTACAAAAAGACCTTAAGGGAGTGAAAGAGATACTAGGTTGTCTACAACCGTCAAACTAAAGACCAAGGAGACGGTGAAGATTTGGGTTGAACACATAGGTCTTCAAGAACCAAGTGTATGACGACCTCTGATCGAACTACCTAAAACTCGTATTACAATGTCCGTACACTTTACTCGTGTGAAAAAATCATTACACCCGTAAGAAACCGTAAAGGGAAGAAACCCTAACCCTACTTTTGACTAGTAAAGGTCAGGACACCGGTGACGACTCAGATTCCCACCAAAGTTAAATTAGTCGTGTTTTAGTATCCACTCTCGGTTGAAAGTGTGTAGTCGTGTCAACTAGTTTCTTTTTTTTTCCTTACTTCTTTTATAAAACTTTTAATAATCTGATTTCTACAAGTATCAGACAAGACTGGAGTACCAGAATTCTCAAAGGGAATCACTCACCCTTACCGTTCTGTCTGTCGCACTAGGTGGATGATTAAAGGATCTTTTTCGACCAGTATAAGTTAACAGGAAGATCAATTTAATTTACTTGTTAAGGATTAATAGAAAAGTGATTTTGTAAGTCTGGTAGTAGTGATAATAGGTGGTTCATAAAGTTCCGTGTGAGGGAAGAGTGGTTTCATTCTAACAATATACAATCTGAATACTTCTATTCCATTTCGTGGTAATAGTCTTCATCCAAGTGAAAAATTAAATATTAGTATTGTAATTTGTATCTTATGACGAGATATAATAGTACAATAATATAATTTGTTCTAGAATCTAATATCCAACTTTTCGTAAACTAGATTGTTATCATACTTACAATTTACGTATATATTCTTTACAGTAAGTGTGTGTCTCAAACATTTGAACAATCTTACACCGGTAAAAGAAGTCTTAAGTCTACGAGAGAAAAAGACCCCCACCCCCACCCCTTGCGGTACGTGGAATTCCCTAGAATCAAAGGGTTGGTCCCTAACTTGGACCAGACCGTCATTCTCTCGTGACTCAGGATTAGTGACCTGACGGTCCCTTAAAGGTCTTAAATCTACGAGAACTCAAAATATTTTTTATTTGAAGGTACATGAGTCTGTATGACTCTGTTTTGTTTTTTTACCTAATTTTATATATCAGATAGATAATTTTATCAACTTATCAAACATGGTAAAGATTATCTGTCGTTAACGCTTATCGAGATTATGACAAAGTGGTTTCTCAAAATAAAAAAAGTAAATAAAAATAATCTCCGATTAATGAAATGTTATAATACCGCTAAAAACGGTATGTAAGTGTACTTAGTCGGTACCCACATGAACATAAGGGGTAGGACTTGGTGGGGGGGGGTTGAGGGAGCGGTAGGGTAGGGAGATCCAGTAGGGTCATGTGGTCGGAAGTCGTGGTACAGAGTACGTAGCTTGGACCTGTCCGCTAGATAAAGTGTATACTATTATATGTACAAAGTTACACTCTTCTTGAAAGTCGAGATTCAAGTTTCCAAATATGGAACGATCGTCGACAGTCTTTCCATTGGTTGTCATTAGAGATGACACTTAAATCAAATAGTTACTACCCAAAGATTGGTCATACATATTTAAGTCCCGGTTAAAACTTTTACTACTGTAACCGTACCTGTGTTTGAAAAGTTCATTTTACCATTGTAAGTCGATCTATTTTCTATTCCCTTAGTATAAAACGTGATCTTTCAATATGGAACTTTTACTAAGTTAAAAAAAAAAAAATTGTTTTGTACTCGTTTATAGTTACTAGTTAAGTGCTATTAGGAAAAAAAAAAACTACCCCTTAAATACTCTCTACAATTACTCAAGAGTTTTTAATAAAATAGATTATAAGATATAACATCTAGAAAATAGTACATATGTACCTTATGAGTCTGTCTTTTCTTTCCTCATTTTTGTAATGATAAATGAGACTACTATTTGTGGTTCAAAATCAACAGAAAGATTTCAATAACGACAAACTCTGAAGGGACCGACAGGTTGCCAATTCTGAGACGTGAAGGTGACGTCTCCCCACACCTAACTTAGGGACCCACACCTTGATTCTAGGATGTACGGTACCCTAGGATGTACCGGTATTTATTTATTTTTTAACGACCAAGATCCTCCCATGAATTTATAAAACTATTTTTACCGATAGACTAGTAAAAATCGACTTTACCTTCTTATAACCAATATGCTTGTACATAGAAGTCAAGAAAAGAGAAGGGTATCAGATGATGGCGTAAGGAACGTGTTTTACTGAATGTTAAAATGTTTATCTGTGACATGAACTGACAGAACTACAGAAACAAGAAAACAGAGAGAACAGTGAGGGTAAGTAGATTCTTGTTCACTGTATCTTGGTTTCCCTAACCAAAACTTGTTTATTTAATTAAAAACCTTGACTAAAAACCTGACCCCTACTTACTTCGAAAGAGTCCACTTCGTGAAAGATCAGAGAGAGCTCTCACACACAGACGTGACTTAAACGAACAGAATCAGAGACGATAAAGGAATTTTCTTACAGTGTACTTGAAAACTCTGGTAATAGAAAGTGATACAGGCACTTTTTCGATTCTCGAATAATGAGCATATTTTTCATATTTTATTCCCTTTCACTTTCACTTCAGCGAGTCCGTACAGACTGAGATACACTGGGGTACCTGACATCGGATAGTCCGAGGAGTCAAGTACCTTAAAAGGTCCATTCTCATGACCTCACCCAACGGTAAAGGAAGAGGTCCCCTAGAAGGGCTGGGTCCCTAACTTGGGTCCAGAGGACGTAACGTCCGTCTGTGAAATGGTAGACTCGGTGGTCCCTTCAGGTCCCTCACGTATAGTTTCTACTACATTATCTTAGAGTCTTCTCTCAAAAGTACTGAGACATTCAAATAGGTCGAGTCTCACCCCGATCCACTCTTTGAACCATAAATCCAACTGATGTATAGGGGACGAGACGAATTATATTATACCTAGAGATGTCAACGTAAAGATCGAAAAAGGACTAACTTCATCAAGACAACGATAAACAAAGAAGAATATCTCAAATCCAGACTTCTTTTGGTCACGGTCTAGTATGAAAAAAAAAAAAAAAAAANCCGATCCACTCTTTGAACCATAAATCCAACTGATGTATAGGGGACGAGACGAATTATATTATACCTAGAGATGTCAACGTAAAGATCGAAAAAGGACTAACTTCATCAAGACAACAATAAACAAAGAAGAATATCTCAAATCCAGACTTCTTTTGGTCACGGTCTAGTATGAAAAAAAAAAAAAAAAAAAAAACATACGATGACCATGTCGTAAATAACGGATTTCTGGGTCCAAATTAAGGACCAAGGGGATGGACCCGTTTAATGAAGTAGGAAGATTCTGAGTCAAATGAAAAGACTTAAGGATGTAGGATCCGATAACACCCTTTATGATTTTAATACAGTTTACGGAACGTTGCGTAGACCATGTGAAGTCACAGTTTATATACAATTAGTTCTTTCGTGATATTTCGACGATTTACTTATATGTATCCTATAATTAGTTTTGATTTAATTTTCATTACGATATTTAGTCTTCTGTCGTTTGACACCTGGTACAGGTTTTGACCAGAAGACAAACAAAAACATGACGGTCGTTCGATTCATACTAAAAGTGTGACAGTTCCCTGATATGTTTTGTTCGTTTTGTTTTTCTTATATACTGTCTCTGACATACATCCGGTGGTGTGGATTTTATAAATAATAGATCGTGAAACGTCTTTTTCCAACGATTGGGGACGATATTTATTAGATATCTAGTATTGAAGTCAATTTTTATATCCTTATAGAAAACTCTTTTTATTTAGAATCTTTTAACGGAAGTAATTTAAGGACATACTTAATCGTGTAAAGATTTATAACATCAAATCATTGGTGAATATATCGAAATTCGAAGTTAAGAAAGGATGGTAAAGGGTGGAGGTTAAGTAGGAAGTATAGTTCCAGTGTGATTAGTAAGATATCGTGATAAGAATAGTATCGTGAGGTAAAGGGAGTTTATATATGTATATATGTATTAGTTTTATTTCCTAGTACAAGTTTAATAAAGTAGTTTATAAGTTCCAGTTTGATAAAAGTAAAACCTTTACAATAGGGAGTGAAGAAATCATTTATACATTAAGGTCGGTATGGCAAGAGGGAGTTCATTATGACACACATAAATCTATGTGGTACCAAAATTTTATACTGTCAGAAGTAATCTTTTTTTTTTTTTTTTTCTATCAAAAGAGAAATTTCTGACCTCGGATTAAGGGGAGACACACCCGGTCCAACCATCCGAACGAAGATTTCTTATTTTCGTCATCTTGGTACGAGATAAAAAAATGTTCCACGTCCTTATTTTTTAATATTGAAGGAAGACCACAAGAAAGAAAAAGGGTCGAGTGACACTTCTTTCCGTTCACAGTACGGAACTTATGTGGGACCTCTCCGATGGATCTTTCTTAGACTCTGAAGAGTGTTATCGGTCGTTATCGGTATACACATTCAGTATAACCTTCGTCTAAGAGACAGGTTCAACTCGGAAGTCTACTGACGTTGGAGTCGTTGTAGAACTAACGTCGGAGTACTCTTTGGAACTCGGACTTGACAGGTCGATTCGTCGAGGGTTTAGGGACTGAGTATCTTTGACAACATGAATTTGTAAACAACATTCGTTATTTGTTTTAAATACAGTTCTTGATCGTGTCTCGAACCGTGTTTCATTATCCCCCTGTTTACAAGAGAATGTAAAAAAGAATAATAATGTCACAATAAATCTTATTCCAATTACCATCTGTCTGTACCGTTTCTACTTCACTTATTATATCTGAAAATTCGTGTAAAAATGAGTAAGACTTAACCTAAGATAAACATAAGAATTATCCTTAAATTTAATAGATTGTATACTTTCAACGATTCTTTCATTTAAGATTGTCAAAAGTAGTGTTCTTTTTTGTTGGAATAAAAGAAAAAGAAAACAAAACACAGATACTGTAATATTCTCTACTACCTATAAGTGATTTAAATAACACCATTAATAAAGTACTACGTACTTTCAGTTTAGTATTACAAGATGTGAAATTTGAATATTTCACGACATATTGTCAATATAGAGTTATTTTTATTTTCATTAGGTTCCTTAAAGGGTCGTTAGGTCAACAATCCTGAAGTTCGAAAACGACTGTTCCCGGACACAAACTAGGGACCACTAGGGACCAGACTCTTGACTCTAGGGTGGTCGTAGGACCACGTCGGTCTTTATTTCCCTTCTTTAAATTTATTTATTTATTAAATATTTGTCACGTATATATACCTTAAATCTTTCTACCACTGCTATTGGGACATACGTTCTGTCGTTTTCTCTGTGTCTACATATCTTGTCAGAAAACCTGAGACACCCTCTTCCTCTCCCACCCTACTAAACCCTCTTACCGTAACTTTGTACATATTATAGTATATACTTTACTCAGAGGTCGGGTCCAAGTTACGTACTATGACCTACGAACCCCGACCACGTGACCCTAGTGGGTCTCCCTACCATGTCTCTCCGTCCTTCCTCCCCCTAAGTCCTACCCCTTGTGCACATATGGACACCGTCTATGTACAACTACATACCGTTTTGGTTATGTTATAACATTTCGTTAATTGGAGGTTAATTTTATTTACTTAAATAATTTTTATTTGTTTATTTATTAAATTTTACCTTTATTTATAGTAGATTCTTTCTCCTTAACGTGGTTTCTGGATAAGACTTTTTTATGATGATCGACCGGTTGTTTTAAGAAATAAGGAATACATTTATCATTTCACTCAACATAGACCGAAGGGTAAATCCTTGTCTTTAAAGGTGGAGTTTTCCGATGTGAGTGTATTCGAAAACGGTCACTTTACATTGACTTTATACACATTAAAGATGGAGTCAAAGAATTCGCCTTGAGAAAATGAGACTTGAAGACGGGAAACTAAAGGTCTTATCACTAAAAGTCGCACTGAATCTTCTGTTACACAATTTCAACCGTCTTGGTGGAAGTAGGACTTAAGGATTTAATACGGAACTTAATCTCGAGAACTGCTAGGAGATATAACACGAATTTAAAAATTTGTCCATTTTTAATTAAAATGGAACGAACTCGTTAACCTAAGAGTCAATAGAACAATGTCGTTAATTACTAAGGAATTATATGGGATATAACTAGATTATTCTGAAATGTAATAGTAATCATTAAGGTGACCGGGTGATTGCTTTTTCGACCCTCATCTATACAGTACTACTATCCCCTTTTTGTAACTATAATTAAAGATTTATAGTGTGTATCAATAACTAGTATGTACCAACGTATACATATTTATGTATTTGCACTCCATTTCAATAAAGTTTACAAGTACTATGGTTTGTTCTTACGTATACTAGGTCTTCATGAATTTAACAAGAATTAAAATTTTTTTATTAAACACACAGTTGTAGTTGTACGTAAATCTACACAATAATATCTCTGATTCAAAATATTAAACAACTTAGTTACTACGTACAGGTAAGGGACTATTTAGCATAAATAGATTTCGATACGTCATATAACCTTTCTT